>JAQQPU010002124.1:1888-55935 GCA_029168905.1 Artemia sp. Kazakhstan ARC1039 | reverse complement strand
ATCCAGAATATCAGCTACTATATATATATATATATGTATATGTATATACATATATATATATATATTTATAGATATAGGTCTAGATTAGGGGCTTTTTAGATTGAAACATGTCAAGAAAGCATCTCTTACTTCTCAATATGCAGAATAATTGTAGCTAATACAATTTGACTGTAACTCCCCTGACTTTAGTCTCCCCTCCCCCCAATTTGCAAATATATGGACCAAATTATATATTTCCGAACATGAGCCAATTAATAATTGATTACAATCAATTATTGATTGAGAGAAATTTAAACAGAAAAATATTCACAAACTTGAATGTCTAGACGATTTTTTTTTTTTTTTAGTTACAGCCCATTAAGTATTGTAACTCCTGTAATTATCTTTTTGATTAAATTGTGATTTGTTATTTTTTTTTTTTTCTAAATGACCTTTGTGAACATTTGAGATTGAGTTTTAAGTGATATCTTTGTCCTTGACTTCAATATTTAAAATTTTGCTGCGTCGCTTCTCCCACCCTTAAGTTTCTAGGCAATTGGGATTTGACTTAGCAATGAAAATGAATCTTTTATTTTAATCAACAAATTTAATCTCAGGGAAAGCTGATGGGGCGTAAAACTATATCAAAAGGCACTATGTGTATCCAGATTGCTGAAAGGACTTATCTGGGATACATCAGGAATGGCTAAAGGTATTAAATCAAAACTTTCTGTGCATTTTGGGGATGCTAAATTAAATCAAATGAAACTGCATCCATGCAAGGTTGTCAAAACGGTGCATCTGCTGCATCTCAGAAAAGTCTAAGGGAATTAAGTTTAAATTTCATTTAAAACAAAATACATGATAAAATAAAGCAAATTCTAACGTTTTCTTAATGCTTCTGAAACTGACTAATATTTATCTCCAATTCGATATCAAATTAATTTAAATAACGGCAAGTTTAGCTAGAAAATATTATATTTCAAGGTAAAGAACTTATAGTTTCTTTTCGAAAATACGCTATGGCGTATGTGACTAAAAATTTACAATAATAAGGAAACATAATAAATTTAAAATCTTGAATATTTGAAGTTGTTTATGCTGTTTACCTAAAGAACAAAAGCAGTTTATCTATTTCTACAAAAATGTATATATTAACCCGGCATCAATAGTCAGTTGAAGAAGTTATCACAAGTCCAAAAATGTTTACAATTTTTGAAGGGTTTTACTGATTGTGAAGTTCTTGAAGAGAAATCACAATTAGCCAACCCGAAAAACAATCATTAGTCTAAATTTTGTATTATTGAGGGATTTTAAAAATCGTAATTATAGTTGTGTGTGAGAACAAAACATTGGCGCAACATCTTGATTTAAGACAAGTGTAGAAAATGGCCCCTATATGAAAGACTTAGAGGGATTTCACGCTGTCATTGGTTCTCGTGATCAGCTAACCAATTTTGCTGTGCTCTTAGCTGGTATTAATTTTGGGAAAGGCTCATCCAAATGTGTGTAGAAACTTCATCCAAGAAAGCCTTCTCATACACTGTACAAAGATCAAACCAATGTAATTCAAAATAAATTAGAGACTTTTTTAGGAGATGAGTGTTCGTAATACCTCGTAACATCATTACAGCAAATATCTTTAATTTTCTGGAACTTTTCGCAGCTTCTCATTTAAACTAAAGTAAAAATTGTTTTGATTATAGCCATGACCCCTTCAACCATTATTTTTTGCGTAACTTCCCTTTCACGACCAAAAAGGCATCCTCGGATATGAGCCTACTATTTATCAACATCAAATCTGGTCATTAACTATGCTAGCTATCAAGTTTTTCTAAGTTTTAAGAAACAAAAGTTTTAGCTGAAAAGCTGCTAGATCATATTTTTCCGAAACTCACTGACCCTGACCTTCCTTTCACACTGTATGAGCTGTATCAAGCCAATTATTAAAATTTTCCACTGTGGCAATTTTTTTCATTCTGACAATAATTTTGATCAATGATTTTTTTTTTCTCGTAATTGTAACAATTTTGATAGCTTCAACAATTTGTAAATACATCGATTGCGACAAGTCTTAAGAGCCCTCAAAAGATAAGTGTGGGCTTGATAACCAGCTAAAAAAAAAGAAAGAAGGAATATGGAATTTATTAGGTATGAAAGAAAAAAATTATAATGCAGAAGTTTTTGGTACTTAATCTAATTTGATACTTGTCTGTTATAGTCATCACGCTCAAGAGGTGGCGTTGGGTTAATTTTAACGCTTTATTTATATATATATATATATATATATATAAACGAAGAATCGGTTTTATCCGTGACGGAAGCTCTTCCCGTTCAGAGTACTATGTCTCTCTCATTCATATTGTCTTACGGTCCGTGTTTGTAGGCTACCTTTGTAAATCTTGGCATCAGAGGCATAACCGATAGTATTCGTCTCTCGGGAGAGACGGGTTCATGAGGACCAAGAGCTCTCAAATAAGACAGCGTTTCATCGAGATAAGTTTCTACACAGATTTGGATGAGTCTTTCCCAAAATTAATACCAGCTAAGAAGACAGCAAAATTGGTTAGCTGATCACGAGAACCAACGACAGCGTGAAATCCTTCTAAGTCTCTCATAAAGGGGCTATTTTCAACACTTGTCGTAAATCAAAATGTTTTGTTCTCACACACAACTATAATTATGATTTTTAAATTCCCTCATTAATACAAGGTTTGGAGTAATGATTGTTTTCCGTATTGGCCAATAGTGATTTCTCTTCATGAACTTCACAATCAGTAAAACCCTTCATAAATTGTTATCAATTTACACTCCTCTTCAATCTTCAAACCTATATTAATGCCGAGTTTATATATACATTTTTGTAGAGCTAGATAAACTGCTTTTGTGTTTTAGGTAAACAGCATTAACAACTTCAAATATTCAAGATTTTAAATTTATTATGTTTCCTGTTTATTGTAAATTTTTAGTTATACTAATATTTTAGCAAAATAATGAAAATAGAGTAATTACAGGACTTCAAAATGAACTATCAATAATTTAGTTTACTGAATGAGGGGTCGAATACTCCTAGCTGAAATTAATTATTTTGTGGGTTTATTCATTTATGAAAATCAAACTAGGATGAACAAAATATGATATTTTAAGCTTAGTCTATAAGATTTAAAATTACCATATATTTTAATTTTGGAATTACGAGTAAAGTTGTCCGGTTTAAGTTTCGGAAGTTTAATAGTGGAAATCACAGAATGAAAACTACTAAAATTACAATATTGGGTAGAAGGATGGGGGGGGGGATAGAGTATACAATACATAGAATGGAATAGATAGGGATATTTACCCTGAATCCTCCCAAATAGATATTCTATAAGTGGTCATCGTTTTGGATTTTTTTTTTTTTACCGTTTTAATCTTTATTTTCATCGAGGTGAAAAAAGGTTCGAAAAAGAGATGTATTTACTACCATACCCTGAAACCTTAGGCAATTCCTGACGCTTCACCTTAAATTGGCAGTCGAAAGGCTTTGAAAGAGAAAAACATTCCCAAGTCCTTGGAAATTGATCTGGGCTGTGTACCATACCCTGAAACCTTAGGCAATTTCTCACGCTTCACAGCCCAGATGAATTTCTAAGGACTTAGGAATACTGTCCCAAACAGTAGGTCACAGTGGGGAACTTAGCTTTGCATTTCATGTTTTTCTAAGGACTTAGGAATACTGTCCCAAACAGTAGGTCATTGTGGGGAATTTAGCTTTGCATTGCATGACTCTATAGTGGTCACTTAGAATAACCGGTCTCTGGCGGGTTTTTCGTGACTGTTTTTTTTTGTTTTTTTTTTGTGTTATATAAAAGAGTACGTTTAATACTTAAGTGCCGATTTTTTTAACCGTTTTAATCTTTTTTTTTTTTTTCATCGCGTTGAAAAGAAGCTTCGAAAAAGAGATATATTTACTACTATACCCTGAAACCTTAGGCAATTTCTCACGCTTCACAGCCCAGATGTATTTCTAAAGACCTAGGAATGTTTTTCTCTTTCAAAGCCTTTCGACTGCCAATTTAAGGTCTTATTTTGGTACTTGTGTACTATACCGCAAACACTCAAATTCACGCTGTGTAACACTCTAGAACAGACCTTTTTATCTGTCTGTATTAAGAAACAATTAGTTTACGCTCAGTGAAAAACGAGTGGCGGGTGACAGAATACATTGGAATTATATAATTTGAGGTATATAATTGCACATTAGGGGTGGGGTGGGGATTAGGTTAGGTTACCCCCCCCCCCCTCTAATGTGCAAATATATAGCCCAAAGTTTGTTCTAAAGTATTATATTTTCATCACGTTTTGGTCTCCAGATCTGGTAAATCATACAAATTGAAAAGTAAGAAGAAAAATAATAAAACGGGAGAAAGTCACACTTAAAAGGCTTTAGTCGTCATCAGACTCTTCTGAATTTATAGCGTCCACTAGTGTCAAAGCCTGACTGAAGTTATATACTTGTTTCCATTTCTTGGTAGCCCAAATCAAGTCGCTGGAGATAACCCAGGCATATCCTCCACTTGACGACCTGAGAAAGAGTTGCTTTGTTTTCATCAGAGACGAAGCACACGAGATATTTCGCCTATTCAGGGTCTTAGTTTTGATAACCGACGACATGGGGAAATGTCTCTCTGCTCCAGCACTCAAATATGGCATGCTGCAGAGTTAGAAAGAACTTGTATTTTTGGCACCGTTTTTAAGCTAATTGTTAAGTTTTTTTTTTTTTATTTCGAAAAAATCCAGTCTAGACAAGATTCTTAGTGTTTTTAAGAATTCATTCACACTACCTAGGTCATTTGTCCCAAACACGGTCAGCAGACACAGTAGGTCTCTGTATCTTTAATTTTAGCAAAAAGATAGCATTTTACACCCAAAAGTGGGGATTATGGACAAAAACATGAATAGCAATAGTTGGGGAAACTACACATAGCATTATCTGCTGCAAGGACTAACTTAGGTTAAAAAAAAATATACTTTAGACACATTTGCCTCTTGCCTTTCAAATAAGACCTTCCTTGCAAATTTGGTTGAGAGGTTTAGAGCTTTTATCAGTTTTTGTCATTTCCTGTTTTGGATATTTATCCCATTTCAGACATCTAGCCTTAGTTCAACACCAATAAAAATACACTGCTGGGGAAAATACGGCCAGAGCAAACCATAAACTGTCCCTGTTATTAGCCTGTTAATAAAGCAAAACAAAATAGAAAAGACAATACTTTCATATGCATTGAGTGAGCTGCTCTTTACTAAACCTCTGTTGGGCTTGCAGATCATGAAGATCAAGCCTTGGGAAATTAAACCGTAAAGTGGTCCGCTGCAACAAGAAGCTGGGGAGTAAATGAAAAGAATAAATCCGACAAATCCAACATTTTTGATAGTGGTGAAAATGAGAGAGAAATAGAAGCCAAGAGATGAGATTACAAATTAGATAGTGAAAGAGTCATAGATAAAACTCATAGATCCGAAACTGGTACAGCTCAGGTATCACACAATAATGCAAACTCCATGGATAAACAAGTAGGTGATCTTATTTCTCTTCTCAGATCAGTATATGCAACTTTTGTAGGTATTCAGAATGTCGGCGAAAGGTCAGTAGAACCCTTGGGAAGAGTGCTGTAGTAACAGAAGCTTAGAGACGAATGTTTACAAGAACTGAAAACATTTATTATGCGATGCCCTGTTTATTCGAAATCAGAATACTGCAAATATTGCACGAAACGTCTGAAAGGGAGTGCGTCTGTTTTTAAGAAACATGCTGATTGCCAAAGTCAAGTGAAAAGCGTGGATACTACAAAAGGAGAAGTTCTTCTAGACATATTCAATCCAGCGACTGGATTGCTGTCGCTGGATTGTCGCACCTCCTTCACTGTCGAAGACATTCCGTTTTTGAAATTGAACTCTATGGAAAAACTCGTAAAGTTCGCTTTGAGCGATTCGGAAAGTGCATCAAAATCAAGAGAACCAACGCAACTACCTTGATCTCCATTGTAACTTTTTCATGTGAAACGAAACTTATGTCGAAGAAACTGGACACTGACTTTTTTTTTCCTCTGATTGCCAGCGAGTTGACCGATCGCTAGACCAAAAGTAGCCTAGTGTGAATTGCAAATTATGTAGATGAAAACTTGAAACTGAAGGAAGAATTTCTGAGGTTGTTAGAGGTTAACGATGCGAGTGGAGAGAGCTAGACGAAACTAATCACCGATTACTTATTGGCAATCAATGTACCGATTGGGTTTGTCATTAATAACCCAAAGAGATTGGATCGAATATCAAGAACTCGCAGACGTTCCAAATCACCGATTGCTCTCCGTATGTTGTGTTCGCTGGCTCTCTCTTGACTCTGCTGTAGATGGGGCTGTCAGTGAGAGATCCTCTGTCGAGAAAGCAAAGGTTATCTGTGCAATAATGATAAAGCCAGTGTTCAAGGCACACCTGCGCTTCCTGAATTATATGCTGCCAAAGATAAATAAATTCAATGTAGAATTCCAAAGTGGATGAGCATGCACTCATTAACTTTTATTCAAGGCCCGTAAGCTCTACAAAAAGTGCTTAGAGGGTTCGTCGAAACGGTAGCAATCAACAATCATGACGTTTTCAGAACTGTTCTAGTCCCTGAGAACTACTTACCTAATCATATGCTTGCCTTTGGTGTAAATATAGAAGCGCATTTCACTGCGTTCCCTCTCGAACATAAGGACTCTACGCTTTTAGAAAAAGAGTAAAAGTCAACTACATAGAACTGGCTGACCAGACACGTAAAAGAATAAACTGTCTCGATGAAACACTGTCTAATTTGAGAGCTCTTGATCCTCATGAACCCGTCTCTCCCGAGAGACAAATACTATCGGTTATGCCTCTGATGCCACGATTTACATAGATAGCCTTGAGAGCCTGCAAGACGGAGGGGAAGACAATAAAAATGAGAGAGACATTATACTCTGAACGGCAAGAGCTCCCGTCACGGAGAAAAACGATTCTTCGTCGCGTTCCGTACTCAGATCTCGAAAATCCATGCAAACTTTGGAAAGCTTTGTCCATTTTTGAAGATACTACTGGAAACGAACTTTTTCCATGCTCACACAAGTTCCTTCTAACTGTAGCATGCCATATTCGAGTGCTGGAGCCTAGAGACATTTCTCCATGTCGTTGGTTATCAAAACTAAGAAACTGAATAGGCGAAATGTCTCGTGTGCTTTGTCTCTAATGAAAACAAAGCAACTCTTTCTCAGGTCGTCAAGTAGAGGATATGCCTGGGTTATCTCCAGCGACTTGATTTGGGCTACCAAGAAATGGAAACAAGTATATAATGTCAGTCAGGCTTTGACACTAGTCGACGCTATAAATTCGGAAGAGTTTGATGACGACTAAAGCCTTTTAAGTGTGGCTTTCTCCCGTTTTATTATTTTTCTTCTTACTTTTCAGTTTGTATGATTTACCAGACCTGAAGACCAAAACGTGATGAAAGTATAATACGTTAGAACAAACGTTGGGCTATATATTTGCACATTAGGGGGGGGGGGGGGTAACCTAATTCCCACCCCCACCCCTAATGTGCAATTATGTAGCCCAAATTATATAATTCCAATGTATTCTGTCACCCGAAACTCGTTTTCCACTGAGCGTAAACTAATTGTTTCTTAATACAGACAGATCGAAAGGTCTGTTCTAGAGTTTTACAGAGCGTAAACCTGAGTGTTTGCGGTATAGTACACAAGTACCAAAATAAGACCTTAAATTGGCAGTCAAAAGGCTTTGAAAGAGAAAAACATTCCTAAGTCCTTAGAAATTCATCTGGGCTGTGAAGCGTGAGAAATTGCCTAAGGTTTCAGGGTATGGTAGTAAATACATCTCTTTTTTGAAGTCTCTTTTCACCGCGATGAAAAAAAAAAAATAAACGGTAAAAAACAATCGGTACTTAAGTATTAAACGTACTCTTTTATATAACGCAAAAAAAAAACAGTCATAAAAACCCGCCAGAGACCGGTTATTTCAAGTGACCGCTGTAGAGTCATGCAATGCAAAGCGTGGTTTTTAATGCGTTTACGATATTTAAGCTGTTGTTTTTTGGGGTTTAGGGGGGGGGGGATGTACCTAGGTTAGGTTACCTATTTACCCCCAACCCCCCTAATTTGCAAATATATAGCCCAAATTTGTTTCTAAACTATTATATATTCATCCTATTTTATTTCATTAGCATTAACCAAACATGACATCTTTAGCAGGGCGACTTAGGGTATTTGGGAGGGCTTAGGGTAAAGATCCCTATTTATTGCATTCTATGTATTGTATACTCTACCCCCCCCCTTCCTTCTACTCAATATTGTCAGTTTAGTAGTTTTCCTTCTGTGATTTCCGCTATTAAACTTCCGATACTTAAACCGGGCAACTTTATTCGTAATTCCAAAATTAAAATATATTTTAATTTTAAATCTTATATACTAAGCTTAAGTTTAAAATATTATTGGCCTTCGATAAATATTAAATGGCCTTCGATAGTCTCTGGATTATTGGGTAAGAGCAGAGGTGGTATAGCATTGAATTTAACTTTCCGACGTCTGCTGTGAAGACCGTCTTCCTCACAAACAGGGTCTGGTGGGCCAAAATAGCGGTTGCATACATTGGCATACTTCTTTATATAAGTAGTAAAATCGGGTTTTCTCAAAATATCCTCCCGGCCACACACTGTTAGCCATTCTGTTGCCCTGGAAAATCAAACGTAAAATTTAGCGGCTGAAATCTTCGAAATGTATAGCTAAATATAGTTCCCCCTTAGAAAAAAGTCTTAGAAATATTTTGGAAATTGTGCCGTAAAAGGTCTAAGATTATATAGACTCAGCAGTAAGAAATGCATTTTATTTATTTTCTGGTAAACAAACTGGAAGAATATTCTATAATAGGAGCTTTTCTAGCGTAAAGCCCGTAAAATTTTGGATCTGCCACTACAATGTGTGATGTCCTTCAATTTTCTGAAAATTCCCTAAGAATTTTACGAAAAACGCTTCTTAACAGACGTTTGGTATTTTCTTGGATAGGGCTATTGTGGCAACTTTTACCACAGCTGCTGAAATCTTTGAAATGTATAGCTAAAAATGTATTATTTTTTATAGTTCCCCGTTAGAAAAAAGTCTTAGAAATATTTTGGAAATTGTGCCATAAAAGGTCTGAGATTATACAGACTCAGCAGTAAGAAAGGCATTTTATTTATTTTCTGGTAAACAAACTGGAAGAATATTCTATAATAGGAGCTTTTCTAGCGTAAAGCCCCGTAAAATTTTGGATCTGCCACTAAAATGTGTAATGTCCTTCAATTTTCTGAAAATTTCCTAAGAATTTTACGAAAAACACTTCTTAACAGACGTTTGGTATTTTCTTGGATAGGGCTATTGTGGTAACTTTTACCACAACAACCAATAATTAGAACCCAAGTCCTAAAATTGGTCTCAATCAGGAACCCTTATCGCTATCTAAATTCACAAAGTGCAAAGACTTTCAAACAGAGGTGTTTATTGTTTAAAGTTCAGGAAAGGTCTGCCCATTTCATACGAAAACATTGATTGAAAACGAAACTAGTCTTATCTAGGCTCTCCGCCAAAACAGGTAACTAGACTTTTCAAATATCACAGGAACTACAATCTGAGAAAATAAATATCGCGACGTGAAAAAAAATGATAAACTATCCAGTTGTGGATCCAGAGGGGGGCGAGGGTTACCCCCCTAAAGTAGTGTAATTTACCTAATTAACGCAAGTTTGCATTAATTAAACTTGCTCCCAACGTAAGTTTGTCGGATCAACCTATTTTGCGCCCCCCCCCTAAAAAAATCCTGGATCCGCCCCTGAAACCATCACACCTATTCCACCAGTTACTAGAAGAAAAAAAATTCCTTATTTTCACAAATTTCATCAACCCCCACCCCCTTTTTTATAAAATCCTACATAGACCAATCAGTTGAGTCCACTGTATGTAAATAATAGATTAAGTCATAATTTGTATATAAATTCAATCATACCTGTGAGATGGGACACTTTAAAACCACTTGGCTGGCTCACCAAGTTTTTTTCTGCTTTCGCAATTACGAATAATGCAGTTTGTAACCATTTCTCATTGATTGACGAAAACACACTAACCCGCTAATGCAGAAATAAGCGGGAGGAGCTTTTTGTTCGCACCGAGAATGAAGAGCCAGAAATCATCTGCGGTATACTTACGGGATAATTATATAAACTGGGGTTTTGATGGGCGTCTTCGGGCTGAAAAACCTCTTCCTAGCTAATTTATCTATTATGGGCTGCCTCCCCGTAGTAGCATAATATTTGTAGGCATGAATATATAATGAGTCGGAGGTAATAGGCTTGAGACTGTCTGTGCAGGATTTTGACTCTTGTTGATAGAAGAGCATCGCCAAGTGCTGAAAACCATGTTGTGACTAAGATGGGCCCAGGATTGCACAAAGCCTCTATTCATGGAGGTCCCAGGGACTTCTTGCTGTCCGGTTCTAAGCCGGCTTAAGCAATTCGGTGTAGACTTGAGAAGATATGTGATCCCCGTCCTGCACTGGTATCCGGGATCATTGCTTTTCCTGAGGCGAAAATAATTTCAATGATTTAAAGAACATGAAAATTGGAACTTGGAATGTTACGACACTAAAAAATGACTATCGTATCAAAATTTTGACTAACGAATTCAGACGATTCGAACTGGATTTATTAAGAGTTTCAGAAACTCATATCCCAGGGGTAGGAAGCATGAAATTAGGTGATATAGACTTTGTTTACTCAGGCAGGAAGGATAGGGTACATAGACAGGAAGTAGGGCTCATGATGAATAAGGAAGCTGCTAAGTCTTGCTTAGTCTGGGAAGGTATTAATAATAGAATACTAATTGCTCATATTATGACTAAAAAGTTCAGGGTATCAGTTATAGTAGTATACGCCTCTTTAGAACCGACTGACGGAGATACTAGTGACTCAGATGAATTTTACTTACAGTTACAGGAGCAAATAGACTGGGTCCCAGGTAGAAATATGATGTTATTACTGGGAGATTTTAACGCCCAGGTTGGTAGAAATAGGAATAGATGGTATCCTAGCCTAGGTAAATTTGGTGTAGGAAAAGACAATAGTAATGGATATAGACTTTTGCAATTTTGTAGTTATAGTAAACCGAAGACTGGCAGGATCAAAACAAGATACTAGGGTATATAGGAGTGCCGTTATTGATGTTAAAAGTAAAGATCACCATCTAGTAGTGTCAAGGGTTAATTTAAAGCTGAAATATCGGAAGGGTAACTACCTCCCGGGAAGTTATGATGTTGATAGACTCCAGGATGAGAATTTGAGAGAAACCTTCCAGGAACAGTTGAATTTTAAACTTCAGAGTTTAAAATTAGATAATGTGGAAGATTGTTGGAATAATTTTAGAAAAATAATTTGTGAAGTTGCTGAAGGTGTATTAGGGAAGAAAGCTAGAACTGCTGCTAAGAATATTAGTGAAAAAGCTTTATGTTTAATAGAAAGGAGAAAGGACTTGTACAAGAATTATCTGAGTCATAGATCATATGAAAACAAAAGGAATGCAAAGAAAGTGGAGAAAGCATTAAAATATGAACTAAGGAGGTGTGAAGTGATGGCCATGGATAAAATTGCCGAGAGTCTGGAAGATGCAGCTAGACGGCATAATAGTAACGGCATATTGTTCTGGCATGCTAAAAAATTGAGAGGGAGTAGTCAATCCAGACTTGGCCTAGTTAAAGATGGGAATGGGACCGCAATTAGCATAAGGAAAAAACTAAGAGAGATGGGCCTAACATTTTGAGAATTTGCTTAACCGAGATAGAGTTACAGGAAAAGATATAGAGGAAAAGGAAAAAGTATGTGATACCTTGGATGTGAAGGAATATTTGTTTTGTTAGGAGGAATTAGCAACAGTACTAACAGGATTAAAAAATAATAAGGCTCCAGGTGCTGATAGGGTGGTAAATGATTTTCTTAAATATGTTGGCTCTGAGGTTAGAAATAAGTTACTGAAGATTATGAATATGACTTTTGACAAAGGGGAAGTACCTAACGATTTTAGGAAAACCTTAATTAAGCCACTTTATAAGAAAGGTGATAAAAGTGAGTATGGTAATTATCGAGGCATTAGCCTGGTCTCTGTAGGTAGTAAATTACTTAGTAATATGATACTTTTTAGACTGAGAGATGCCGTAGACAAAGTTTTAAGAGAAGAACAGTGCGGTTTTAGAAAAAGTAGAGGATGTGTCGACCAAATTTTCACTCTTAGACTAATAATTGAGAAGTGCCTGAGTTTTCAAACACCTTTGGTCGTCAGTTTTATAGATTATGAGCAAGCGTTCGATTCTGTTGTTAGAAGAGCTTTAGTAAAGAGATTATCCTTGTATGGTATACCAGACAAATACATTAAAGTGATTAGTGCTATGTACGAGAACAAAACTGCTGCGGTTAAGGTAGGAAATGAGGTTAGCAGCTGGTTTTGTATTAAATCAGGAGTTAAGCAGGGTTGTGTTCTATCCCGCTTTGTATGGATTATTTCGATGGGCTTTGTTTTAAGGAGCACAGGAAAGGCAATGGGACACCACGGAATCAAGTGGGGAGGAAGAGGTTTCCTGGACTTGGATTATGCTAATGATTTAAGCATCCTAGATGAAAGTGTGAGCAAAATGAATGAAGCTTTAGAGGTTTTGCGAGTTCAGGGTACTAGAATTGGTTTGAAAATTAATGTTAGGAAGACTAAGTCACTAAGGCTAGGAATAAGTGAAGATGAAAAGGTGACGTTAGGTAATGAAAAGATTGATCAGGTGGGCAGCTTCACTTACCTTGGTAGTATTATTAGTAAAGATGGTGGGAGCAGTGAAGATGTTAAAAGTAGAATAGTCAAGGCTCAGGGTGTTTTTTCATAGTTAAAAAAAAGTCTAGAAGAAAAGGAAGATAAGTCTGCAAACAAAGATTAGAATATTAGAAGCTACAGTGATGATAGTGGTCAAATATGGCTCTGAAGCATGGACGCTCTGAAAAGCAGATGAAGATTCGCTAGATGTTTTCCAGAGAAATTGCTTAAGGATTGTTCTGGGTACCCGGCTGACTGACCGTATTTGAAACAATAGGCTATACGAAAAATGTGGTTCAATACCGCTCTCTAGGGCTATAATGAAAGAAAGGTTGAGGTGGCTAGGGCACTTTGTGCGGATGAAGGATGACAGATTGCCGAAGATTGTTCTTTTCGGCCAACCGTCTAGGGCTGAACGGAAAGCAGGTCGTCCCCGTCTGGGGTGGGAGAACGTTATTAAGAAAGATTTAAAGCAAAGTGGAACTTCGTGGGCGGGTGTAAAGAGGGAGGCTTTGAATAGATTGGGGTGGAGGAGGAGCGTGCGTAGCTGGGTTGGCCTCAGGTGGCTTGGTGCTACGGTGAGTTGTTAGTAGTATATATAGTAGTATTTCAAATGAAACAAATAATTATATAAATAATTAAAAGTATGGTGAAAATACAAAATACTTTAATTGTAAAATTATGGATGCTACAACAGAGAATTGTGGAAATCAGGCCCCCCAGAATGCATTATGTTAAATCGTTTCTAACCTAAACAAACTACCAACTAAAACATTTAATTAAAATATACCTAAATTGTAGTGTATATACACTTTCTCACGCTAAACTGAAAGAAACTTCACAAAGAAACTGGTTTTGTCAGACCAAGAAATTGGGTGTCGCGGCTATAACAGATAAGTACCTCTAATTCAACTAAAAAAACAACACAACAATTTTGGAACATTTATTCTGTTTGAAATCCATTCTCTTCAGATATGTAGTACAATTCATTGGCTAAACACAGCTTTCTATCTCGTCAGTTTATGTAGTTTTGAATAAAGATAAAAAAAAATTGCCCATTCTTTGGGGCTGAGGGTAGGGTAGAAATACATTTTATTAATGGAAATTTCTCTTACGACGATTGGATGCCTGTTTTTGAACACTAATTGAGCTGGTCTTTAAATCCGGGATAAACAACCCACAAAGATTTCTAGGGAACTTCAAAGCCATTGTTTTGGGATTTTTTTTTTTTTGAACTGACGAAGTGGACGGTTATTTTGTTTTTCTTGAATTCTCACTTGTTCCATTTTCAAGGGAATCAAAACTGATAGAATCTAAGTCACTTCAAAACGAAAAGGAAGTAATTGGCTACCAGTTTCTGTCAATAAAAATTCTGTCAAATAAAAATGTACCTTTGATTGGACTCGGGCAGCCAAGAAAAAGAAAAATGATGTAATATACAATAATCAGTTTTAAAAACTTACCATTGTGCCAATAGTCTTCAGATCTGGCAAATCATACAAATTGAAAAGTAAGAAGAAAAATAATGAAACGGGAGAAAGTCACACTTACGAGGCTTTAGTTGTCATCAGACTCTTCCGAATTTGGAGACCGACGTCATCAGACCGACGACATGGAGATATGTCTCTCTGCTCCAGCACTCGAATATGGCATATTGCAGAGTTAGAAAGAACTTGGGCCAGTATGGAAAAAGTTTGTTTCCAGTAGCATCTTCAAAAAAGGACAAAGCTTTCCAAAGTTTGCATGGATTTTCGAGATCTGACTACGGAACGCGACGAAGAACCGTTTTTCTCTGTGACGGGAGCTCTTCCTGTTCAGAGTATAATGTCTCTCTCATTCATATTGTCTTCCGGTCCGTCTTGCAGGCTACCTTTGTAAATCTTGGCATCAAAGGCATAACCGATAGTATTTGTCTCTCGGGAGAGACGGGTTCATAAGGATCAAGAACTCTGAAATAAGACTGCGTTTCATCGAGATAAGTTTCTACACAGATTTGGATGAGCCTTTCCCAATATTAATACCAACTAAGAACGTAGCAAAATTGGTTAGCTGATTACGAGAACCAACGACAGCGTGAAATCCCTCCAAGTCTCTCATAAAGGGGCCATTTTCAACACTTGTTTTCAATCATAATTTTGCGCAAATGTTTTGTTCTCACACCCAACTATAAATACGATTCTTAAATTCCCTCAATAATACAAGGTTTGGACTAATGATTGTTTTTCGGGTTGGCTTCTAGTGATTTATCTTCAAGAAATTCACAATCAGTAAAACCCTTTAAAAATTGTTAGTATTTTGCACTTTTCCTTCAATCTTCAACTATATAATGATGCCGGGTTAGTATATACATTTTTGTAGAACTACATAAACTGCTTTTGTTTTTTAGGTAAACAGCATTAACAACTTCAAATATTCAAGATTTTAAATTTGTTATGTTTGCTGTTTATTGTAAATTTTTAGTCATATAAATATTTTAGCAAAATAATGAAAATAGAGTAATTACAGTACTTCAAAATTAACTACCAATAATTTAGTTTACTGAATGAGGGGTCGAATACTCCTAGCTGAAATTAATTATTTTGTGGGTTTATTCATTTTTGAAAATCAAACCGCGATGAACAGAATAGGATATTTTAAGCTTAACCTTAGTGTATAAGATTTAAAATTACGATATATTTTAATTTTGAATTACGATTAAAATTGTGTGGTTTAAGTTTCGGAAGTTTGATAGTGGAAATCACAGAAGGAAAACTACTAAAATGACTATATTTGGTAGAAGGAAGGGGGGGGGGGGTAGAGTATACAATACATAGAATGGAATAAATAGGGATCTTTACCCTAAGCCCTCCCAAATAGATATTCTATAAGTGGTCATCGTTTTGGATTTTGTTTACCGTTTTAATCTTTTTTTTCATCAAGATGAAAAAAGGTTCGAAAAAGAGATGTATTTACTACCATACTCTGAAACCTTAGGCAATTTCTCACGCTTCACAGCCCAGATGAATTTTATAAAGACTTAGGAATGTTTTTCTCTTTCAAAGCCTTTCAACTGCCAATTTAAGGTCTAATTTTGGTACTTGTGTACTATACCGCAAACACTCAAATTAACGCCGTGTAAAATTCCAGAATAGACCTTTTCTTTTGTCTATATTAAGAAACAATTAGTTTACGCTCAGTGGAAAACGAGTGGTGGGTGACAAAATGCATTAGAATTATATAATTTGGGCTATATAATTGCACATTAGGGGCAGGGTTAGGTTAGGTTATCCCCCCCCCCTTTAGTGTGGAATTATATAGCTCAAATTTTGTTCTAAAGTATTGTATTCTCATCACGTTTTGGTATTGTTCATTAGAATTAGCCTATTTTTACTTCTTGAGTGTTTGCGGTATAATGCACAAGTACCCTTATTTTATACACTAGTCCAGGTAAAACAACAAAAAATAGGCCAAACCTCGGTGTTTTAGCGATAGAAATGTTTTTCACCCTGAAAAACACATCCCTAATAACAAATGTCAGCTCAACTAAATTTGGCAGTACAGAAATATTCGTTTTTCCGGGGAAAAGAGGGAGAAGGGGAGGGAGGGGTGAGTCTTAAATTCACATTTCTGAAACATTTTCTGCATTCAAAGGACATTCTTAATTAATTCAAGTCCAAGGAAGCCAAAAACGATACAAGAATCGGAAAATCCAGTCCCTTAGTATCCCATATTAACCCTCAGCGAAGTCAGAAGAAGATGAAAAATCAAATTCCTAAGTTGTTCAGTATTACATAGATTAAAAGGTCGTTTCCTATTAATTCAAGTCTGTGGAGATAGAAAGTGACATCAGAATCAAACAATAATATCACTAAGCACTCTATTTCCACCCCATGTGAGGCCAGAGGGGGATGAAAAACCGGAATCCTTATTTCGGCAATATTCACACACAAATGAACACCAAAATGTTCAGAGAGATTCAGTTAATAATATATACTGCTTCTCTAAAAATCTGAGACTGGAAACTTGTATATCTGAAAGTTTGAAGTCTGAAGACCGGAGCTGGAATCTTTCGCCAAGCGGTCAAACGTCCATTATAACTGATATTTATAATAAGCTTGGAAAAAATCCAGGAAATCCAAATAATAATAAGTATGTGAATTTAATAAGCTTGGATTCCTTGCCGTTAATATTAAAGTGCATATCTCCCTTTGACTTTCTTCACATCCTGCACCTATCACAGGAGACAAAATCTCGCAGTTGAACTACACATTATTCCAACAGCCCCGTGCATCATGTCCTTAAGCTGCATATAATTTGAAAATGACATGTTAGCAAACAAAAAAGTACATCCTTTGAATTACCATTTTTGAGACCTTACTCAAGAAAATTGCAACCCCCCTCATTGAAAAAAAATCACTTTTTTTGCATGAGCAGCAGGGATATGCTCTTTATTCAGGCACTGGAACATCATAGAGAGCTGTTCAAGGACTCGTAAAAAATAAATCTTATATGATATTGTTTTGTTATGTAACTAAACTCGATACGGCCGTCATAAAGTGCCGCATGGTACACTAAAAGTGGAATTTGCTTGACATTTTTAGAATGGAAAGGCTGAGTCAGACACATGGCCATCATAGAGAGCTAATTATGCGTTCATTTATTAACTAAATTTTATATTTGATTGCTCTTTATAAATTTGACTTTATGAGGCAACCATAAAGTGACACATGGCATCCACAAAGTTTGTTTTGAGTTTTCTTTTCATTTTTAAAAATAAATAGTAACAAAAAAAGTAATTTTGTCCATTGAAAAAATTCAGTGGACAAATTTTCCTCCACCCCTGTGGAAATTCTTCTCTATGGAAAATATCCTTGGAATTCTCCTTACATTAAAAATAGCGACAGCATTTTTAATTCAAAGTATTCGGAAAAAAATTTTCTGAATTATTAACTTACTCGTTGAGCATTGTTTGATTAAGAATATCCAGAAAATCTGAACAATTCTTGACAGCATTGTGGTAGAAACCTTATATTAAATAAAACTTAACAGGGATGCCAATCGGATCGGAAAAATTGACACCTAGAGTTTGAAAATTACCTTCTCTGCATTCTCTGTAGATTGTTTATTGTTTTAAAAAATAGAGTCGTGAGAAAGAGTCAAACTTTAGCGTAAAGAGCGAGGTGTTGAGGAGGGGACAGCCCCTTTCATATACGGAATACTTTCTGGCGGTTTGAAGTTATAATGTCGCTCCTTGCTTTCAGTTAAAAAAAACTTGTTTTTTATTTAATTTCTGAACGTTTTTGAATTAATGCAGGTTTTGATTTTTTGCTAATTTTACATGAATAATTAAAACGAAATTTGCGTATTGTTTTTACTTTTTTTGGCTAAATGGCTTTCTCAAAATTTTGATCGGAAGATTTTGAGAAAAAAGGGACGGAGGAGAGGGCCTAGTTGCCCTTCAGGTTTTTTGGTTACTTAGAAAGAGCAATAGAACTTTTAATTTTATTTACGAACGTTTTTATTAGTAATAAATATACACAACTTACGAATTAACTTACGTAACTAACTTCTATGTTCGTATGTTTTTATTACGTATATGAGGGAGTTCGCCCCCTTGTCAATACCTCGCTCTTTACACTAAAGTTCGAATTTTGTTCCAATTCTTTAAGTTTGACCAGTGGATCACGAAGGGAGGGGTAGGATACTTCTTTTATGTCTAAAATTACCTTCACCAAGCGAAACTTGGTCTCCTAGTGCTGCATATTAAAACCGATAGCAATAGATAAAGAGTATGGATTGGTACCGCTTATTTGTGAGCATAGAATTTCAAAATTGTGAGAAAAAATACATATATTGTTTGGATTCACTTTATCTTACTTGCAGCAAATATTTTGTACAGCATGCTGATGCAAAGATAAATGTCACACCAGTAGTGCTGTCGTTACGTGAAATGCGACTAATAACAGTAAAAATCCTCGGCACACTTACGTCAATCCTTTTTTTGGAGTTTTCTGTGGCGTTTTTGCCGTTTTTTTGGCAAAGAGCTTGAAAAATCCTAGAAAGCCAATCGATTTAAAACTATCGGTACATAAAACTTCTCAGCTTTAGAGGCAGTATTGCAGCTGCGGCCCATTCGTTTAAAAACTATTGGTTTATAAAGCTTTTAACGGATTGCGCTTGAAATCTATCAGTGACAAACCTTAGATTGTCTTAGTAAAGAGAAATGTACCTCCCGTAACCTATTACATATAACATTAACGTTTTATTACTTTTTAGTAGGGAAAAAATAATATTTACCAACTGTTAAAATGAAATGTCTGGTAAATACTAGCATTTTTGCAAATTAAGTTAATCAAAATTAATGAAAATGCTAACTGGTTAATAGCTTCCTTATTACTAGCTGATTAATATAATTAGTTATTATTTAATGTAACTCAACATAACTTCTTATCGTTTAAGTTGCCTTTACTTGTACAAACCATCATTACACTTTCAGTAAAAAATGTTTTTCATTTTGTTAGAACTTCATAGCAGTGCTTCCATTTCTACTATATTTTAGAGTAGACTACTTTATTTTGAACGTTTCTCCTCTAATATTTTTAGATACTTTAGTACTTTATTTCTACTTTAGATTTGGATTTTCCACTTTTTTCCTTGCCGAGCCTATTCATTTTTATTACGAAAATAAGAATTTTGGATTTTGGATACAACGGCGGGATTTCGGCAAAAGCGATTGACAAACGTTCTTGTTTTTGTCGGACTTGGATAGACCTGCGAAATTTGAAACAAAATAACCAACGGGGATGGACTGAATGTTTTATTTTTGGAACAGGGTGGCATCCATCAAGACGCCAAGTAGAGTGCTAATGTTCACACTGGTAATACAGCATAAGAATCAATTCTGTTAACATTCCTGTTCAAATAGTAAGCACAATAACATACTTACTTCCGGATTGTGTCCTACTATAATTCTACTCCATTTTTTCGCTCTTAAATACTTTATTCCCACATTAGTGGAATGGAAGCAGTCACTGCATTATTATCGATCCCGGTGTATTGGTGTATCATTTTCAGGTGGATTCATGTACGATGTTTTATGGAGGGCATAACCAAAATAGCAAGAAGTTAACATGTATTTTACACAGAGGTAGTTTTGCATTTGTAGGTTAGTATATGAATCCAAAATGCAAGGCATAGGACCATATCAGTGCTCACTAGGCGTTTCAATTACAAGCAAGCGAATTTTGAGGTATATTGGAGTTTCCATTTAAATATTGGACGTACAAAATTAAAACAATTAAATTATTTCTGGAACTGATCCCTCCCCGTACCTAACCTCTATGACTAATCTACAGCCGATTTGACCTATCTAGCTACGGTACAATGATTATTATAAGAAACACTAAGTCTTATTTCTTTTTTGGTGATTATTTTTCATGTTTTTCAATGAAGAAAATTCTGGATTTCAGTGATTTCTGGTTTTTAGTGATTCCGTGTCTGTCCTATTTACAGATGTAGAGGGTGTATTCATATCCAGTTTGAAAACTATAAAACAAGAAAAAATATATATTGAACTGACAGGTTTTAGCAAGCGAAAAATACTTATCTATCAGGGGAAACAATTTTGCTCGGGCAAATTTGGCGAAACAGGAAGTATAGTACGTTTTTGTATTATTGGTATTTTCGTAAATAGGTAGCGCTGCCTAAGTAAATACCGATGTTAGCACAATGTATTATTTATTTATTCATTTTTTTTTTCTTAGACCAAAGGGGACTTCGTACAGAAGGAATAATCGTAGAAACTTCAAAAAGGAATCAGTCGATCGGAAATTGAGAGGGCTAGTGCCCTTTTTGATAGTAAAAAGTGATTGGAATACAACTAGCCCCCCTCCCAGGCCCACCATTTCCCTATACACATCCAATAAAAATTTTGAGATAGCCACTTTGTCGAACATAGCTGAAAGATCTAGAAATTATGTCTTTGAGGACGACAACCCCATCCCCCCAAGCCCTCAGAGAAAGGGTTATAAGTTATGCCCTGGGGGCATATAAGGTTTTTTATAGAAAGCACTGTGGGAGAAACTTAAAAAATGGCTCATTCGAATGGAAATTGAGAGGGTTAGTGCCCTTTTTGATAACAAAAAGTGATTGGAGGGCGAATGCCCCCACGCTCATCATTATCCCAAACACTTCCGATCAAAATTTTGATATAGTCATTATGTTCAACGTAGTTAAAAGGTTCGGAAATTATTTTTTTAGGGTTGACCATCCCCCCCCCACAGCCGTCAGGGCAATGGGTTGTAAGTTATACCCTGGAAGTATATACTGTTTTTTTTTTATAGAAAGCGTTGTCGTAGAAACTTCAAAAAGGAATCAGTCGGTCGGAAATTAAGAGGGCTAGTGCGCTTTTTGATAGTAAAAAGTGATTAGAGTGCAACTAGCCCCCTCCCAGGCCCACTATTTCCCTATACACATCCGATAAAAATTTTGAGATAGCCACTTTGTTGAACATAGCTGAAAGATCTGGAAATTATGTCTTTGAGGATGAACCCCCCCCCCAAGCTCTCAGAGAAAGGGTTGTAAGTTATGCCCTGGGGGCATATAAGGTTTTTTATAGAAAGCACTGTCGGGGAAACTTAAAAAATTGCTCATTCGATTGGAAATTGAGAGAGTTAGTGCCCTTTTTGATAGCAAAAAGTGATTGGAGGGCAAATGCCCCCACGCCCGTCATTATCCCAAACACTATGTCTTTGAGGATGATAACCCCACAGGCCTCAGGGCAAGGTTTATAAGTTGTGCCCTAGGGGCATTTAAGGTTTTTATAGAAAGCATGGTCACATCGAATTTGGAGGGGGTCATTGGATCGGTAATCAGAAGCTCTAGTGCCCTTTTTACGAGTCAGGCTGATCGGAAGGCAGCTAACCCTCCCCCCCCCCCCCCGTACACACACGTAATATTGTCCCGAAATACATCTAATAGAAATTTTTAGATTGGCATTTTATTTAAAATAGTCCAAATATTGTATAACAAGGCCTTTGAAGTCGAAACAAACCTTCAGGGCCTAGGAGCAAGGATTGTAAGTGATACCCCGGGGGTATTTAAGGCTTTTATGTAAGAGATGGTTAAACAAACTTTAGAGGAGGCTCATTTGTTCAAAATTGGAAGTTCTAGTTTCCTTTCAAGAGTCAAAAGAGTCAAACCCTTCTTTTCACAAAAAAAAATTGACTGAAATTGTAAGATAGCGATTTTGCTAACACAAGTCCAAGGAAAATATAAAAATACCTCTAGGGTTGACAAACCCCCCAGTGCCATAGGGATAGGGTTGTAAGTCATTTCCTGGCTGAATATAAGGATTTTCTGGAATGGTGACCGTACAGACTTTAGAAGGAGCTCATTTGATTTAAAATTGGAAGTTATAGTGCCCTCTTTAAGAGTCAAAAGTGATTTGAGAGAAACCAGCCCCCCTCCACGCTTATCATTTTCCCAAGGACATCCAGTCTATATTTAGAGATAGCAATTTTTATTCATTGTAGTTGAAGCGTCTGGAAACCATATTTCTGAAGAAGACACCCTTCCCCTCACAGCTCTCAGGGCAAGGGTTGTAAGTTATGTCCTAGGGGCATCTAAGGTTTTCAAGGAAAGGGTGATCGTATATGCTTCGGAGGGACTCATTGGACTGGTAATCAGAATTTCTAGTGCTCTTTTTAAGAGTCAAAGCGATCAGAAGGCAGCTATCCCCCTCCCCCACACGTTGTGTTCTCCCGAAATACATCCAATAGAAATTTTGAGACAATCATGTTATTCAAAATAGTCCAAAGATCATATAACAAGGCTTTTGGGGTTAATACGAACCACCAGAAACTGGAGGTGAGGGTTGCAAGTTATGCCGCGGGGACATTTAAGGTTCTTATGGAAGGGATGACTGTTTAGCTTTAGAAGAGGCTCATTTGCTTGAAAATTAGAAGTTCTAGTGCCTTTTTAAGAGTCAAAAGTGACGGAGGGTATTTAGATCCCCCCCCAGATAACTCCTTTTTCCACCAAATGTTTCTGATTGAAAAGATAAGATAGCCGTTTTGTTCAATATGGTCCAAAGAACATATAATGGATCCTCTGGGGTTGAAACATCCCTCCAGTGCCCTAGGGATAGGGTTTTAAGTTATGCCTTAAGGGTATATAAGTTTTATAAGGAATGGGCGGTCATATAAGCTTCAGATGAGGCTCATTTGATTAGAAATTGGATACTATAGTGGTATTTTTAAGAGTCGAAGTGATTTGAAAGCAACCAGCCCCCCTCCCTCCATACTCATCATTTCCCTGAACAAATCTAATCAAAATTTGGAGACATTTATTTTGTTCATCGTAGTTGGACGATCCGGAAATTATTTCTCTAAGGAAGACAGCTCCCCCCCCCCCCTAGAGCTCTCAAGGCGAGTATTTTGTTTATGCCCTGGGGGCATGTAAGGTTCTTATTAAAATGGTGGTCGTGTATGATTTGGATGGGACTCGTTGGATAGTTCAAGTGCCCTTTTTAAGAGTCAAAGTGATCAGAGCGTAGCTACAACTCTCCCCCTTCCCCCCATACGCCCACACAGATAGGTCGTGTTTTCCCTAAATATATCCAATAGAAATTTTGAGACAGTCATTTAATTCAAAATAGTCCAAAGATCGTATAACAAGGCTTTTGGGGCTGATACAAACAAGGTTATCAAATACTTCTATTTGAAAGAGTTACACTTGAATAGCTAGTCAAGGCTTGAGTTCTGAGGTAATTAAGATCCTTTAGTTCAAATTATTGTTTCTCGGAAAACCATGAATAGCCGTATTTGATTAGATATCAATTTATTTGTTTAACTTCAGCCAAGATATCATATATTTATATCTTGTAAAAGTTATTAGTGTTCCTTGGACCTTTGATAAACTTTATCTTCAGCAGGGAAAACTATCGATTGAATTTATCTGGGCAGAAAGGACTTGCAATTCTCAGTTTGACAATTTAATTCCCCTCTTTCCTTAACCTATCTGTATAACATCGAAGTCGCCTTTATATAAATAGTCGGCACGGGTTAAAGAAATGAAAGAGTGGCTAAAGAGAGAAATGAGGTCTCCTTTCGTTTACATGTCAGAGAATACACAAGGAGGGGGGGGGGGGGGGGTAATGTTAGTATCCAATTTTCTTATATGTAAGATTTTTAATTAATTCCAGGCAAGTTCCAAGGGTCACTAGGTTCGAAAAAAGGGAAGCAAAAAAGGTCTCCTAACATTGACTCGTTGGTTAGGGTTTCTTTTCCGTTCCTTAAACCTTCGGCTATTCACAAGTTTAATTTTTTGGGAAGAAATTATTTTTTGCCCTATTTTAACCTTTAAAATGCTTAAATAACCCAAGCATTGGCTAATTAAGATATACTAACCGAATTATAAACCCAATCACCAAATAGAATAAAATCTAGAGTCCTAAGCTATTTACGCGCGTATTTCCCGCTTTTAATCAATTAGATTACGCATCCTTTAATTAATAATAAATCTATTGACAACCCTCAAAGGGGAACTTTTGCCCTGGCTCCAATTTCAGTTTAAATGGCTCAAATGTAAGTATTAATTATTTCAAAATAAGATATTGATTTTATCCCAAGTGACAGAAATCTCTCTGAAGTTTAGTACTTTATTTCAGTGTTATTCTCAAAGAAAATTTATACAGGCTAGTGGTAGCTTTTTATCCTAGTTAAAAAAGAACTTCACTTACTCAGCTCCTAGCTTCCGAGGCAAAACTACTTCGATTTGTCTCTGATCCGTACATTTTATTCAAATTGGTACTTGATTCGCTTAGCGACTTTCCCCCGTCCTTAACCAATCACATCCTTTTTGTTTAAAAGTTAGTTTATTCTGGCCGTGATTCTGAAAGCTTGATATATCGTAAGATTACGACATTCTACTCTGTCTTATACAAAACTGGTCTAAATTGGGCATTCAAATATTTATTAGGGTTCAAGTGTCGTTCAATGCTCAAACAAAGATATGTCTTTTCAAGATTTCCGACTGGGTTACACAAAGCGAAGTTATTTTCAAATTTAAGTTAATTTGAAATAGTCGCTATATTTCTGATCTATTGGAGCAAACGGGATTCCAAGTTTTGCTGAAATTGAGCTACCAAAATTGCACAAAATAAGGCCTCCTTACAACCTCCCCCACTTAAATTCCTAGTATGTTTTAAAAGGATTAAAAGAAAAGAAACACAAATTTACTAAGAACCACTGTAACTAAATTTTTCCTTGTACTACTTCTAAATTGAACCCCTGAGACTTTTGGTCTCCATAATCAGTCCATAATTTTCTTAATTTTTTAAATATCAGTCCTACTGAAATAAGTGTTATTATACATATAAAGAGTGTAATAATATTAAAAGTCGATGTCCAAAATGTTGTTACATCTTTCCCTTTTTCCTTCTTGCAAGGAAACTCGTATTTGCCTCACTTCATCCAGGCCAATGGTTGAACTAACCCTATTTTGAAAGTAAATAGAAAATAAATATGCAATTTCGTTTTCCGAAATGTAGTAGAACGTTTTAGTCTTTTATCCTTAATCTGCTATAAGTTATTAAAAAAAATACTTGAGTACAACTTGGCCTTAATATAAGGTTTTCAAACTATCCTCTAAAAGTTTCAGGTTTTCTTTTTCCTTTTATAATTCAAGCGTTTCGTCACCAAGTAAAATTAAGGCTCAGTCATAACTCTTGTCCTTTATTGACAGTCATGACTGTACTTTGGTGAGGATATTAGAGACACTTTTCCATATTGTAAGTGAATCCTTTAAAAAGTATTTAAAGGTGCCTAAAGGTCCAGTAACAATGGAAGACTTGAAAAACCAAAAACAAAAAAAAAAATATATTCTATGAGGAAAAATTTTTGTACCCGTTCTCTATGTAAAAAAATGCGACTTAGGTAAATTTGAACCTTTCAAACATTCTGAACTCATCTCTTTTGTCAGATAAAGAAAATCAGAAATTATTACCAGTTTAAGTTGGGGTGCGGCTACGTAACAAGGTGTAGCTTTATATAATTTCCATTATTCATATCCTATATTTGACGGATATTGTGAATCCTATTGGCAGTGCCTTTTATTTTCAACAATATTCTTAACTGTATAGACAATGCAATTTAGTATTATCAATGTTCCTTGGATTGTGCTATTACTATATTATTACCAATGTGTATTGGTCACGATTCGCCTTAAGTTGCAATTTTCCTCTGGTACCAATTGACCAAATATCAAAAAGGTCACGAGTGAAAATATTTTGTCTAAGAGTGGGGTAACTACCCTACTCTTAGACAACTATTTGACAACTATTCTTCACTACCTCTTCAACCTGGAAGTATATATTTCTGAAGAAACCACATTGTCTTAATTCATTTTAAGGTTTTGACAGCTCCCATCTGGGCCCGCTAAAAAAAGGACTTGAATGCATGAAACGGATGACTCCATTAACTATTTTTTTTTGGTAAAATGATCATTAATTAACGTCTCTTTTCTTGTCAAAATCATCCATCGTATACAGTTAGCCATTCACGGGAATCAAATGGAGATCTCCTAACCTTTTCCTAAAAAAATGGGATTTCATTTCTTTCCCAAATTTGAAATTTCTGGTTCTGAGCTCTACCCAAAATGTCAAGTCTTGGAATTTTTTTCGGTATCCTGCTTATTTTATAAGCCATTTCAGTAATATGCTTGCTTTGTTTGTCTGAATTTTTAGCCTGGGAGACTTTAATCCAGGTTCATGATCATGAATACTCTGTGAGCATATGCATACGCAACCTTTGCGCGTCAGGATGCAACCCTTTTTCTCATCCCTATGGATGCAAAACTTTTTTGCTTCCTTAAGAGGTGGACGCAACCCATTTTTGCATCCTTGAGAGGTGTCCTATTAAACTCCCTCTGAAGTACATAACTCCCTGTCATGACATGTCCGTGACTCCTAGTCACACTAGGTCTACTCCTAACAGTTAGCCTATATCTACAAGCTACGAAATCTGGGCCCTGCCTTCCAGTGGTTCCCTAACCATTGCCCGGAGGCCGCAGTATTTTCTGCAAAAATTGCCCTAAAAATTTTCTTGGGGTTGGTTTATAGGTGCTGGTGCTAAACAGTATTTTGCTTTCTGTCCTGTTTAACTGAAGCGGACACACGCTGGAGGTTTTTCACATTCTGATTGTCTATGTGGGCCCCCGCAAGTCCAGCATTTTATGCAACCGATTTTTCTTTCACTAAATTTATCCTGGAATAATTGCCCCTATTTGGTCTTGAAATATCTATTCTAAAATAGCTGGACTCTCCACAGTTCAAACATATCTTTGGGTTGTGATTATAATTTCCTCTGTTTTGAAATTCTACTCTAGAGTTATCTCTTTGTTCTACAGGGGAAGTCTTGTCTTTTGAGTCAGTCACCGCTTCTCCCAAAGACATGTCTGAGAACTCCCTATACATTAGATCAATCGATTCAGATTTTTTTTGTTAGCGCTAATAATTCATCTTTGTCGTCTGTTGCTTTAGTTTGTTCATGAACTTTTCTTCCAATTGAAGGGATCATACCACTTTTAAAAATACTAATAGATATGTCATCTGCCCTTATACCAGGACAATTTTGTGCATACTCTAGTGCCTTTCTACTAATTCGGGAGTAAAATTGGTGTACTAACTCAGATTGCCTTTGTTTCTCAGATAAGAGTTCTTGTAGTTTTTGTGCAGCGGGTTTTTCATGTAAAAAGGCTTTTTTAAAAGTCTTTCTAAATGATCTAGATCTCTGATTTTAGAAATATATAAACTTGTTGCAAATCTTTGAATTTCTTGCTATGTGTAGCAAATAACTTGGTTAATCAAAGCAATATAATTTTTTTTCTAAACTCCTTTGTATTTGTTTATGGGCCATAATCCATGGGTGTATATCATTTGGGTATGTTTGTAACGAGATAGGAGGTGCCTGATCTACAAATAGATTTTGAAGCCTATTTGTGATAGGGATGTCTCTATATTGTTCTTCTAGAGCGTTTATTCTAGACTGTGCACTCTCCTCTGCTCTCATTTTTTCTTCTTGCGCTTTTCGTAGTGTAATTTCTAACTCTTTGATTTTGTTTTCATTTGAACTCATGATGGCTCTATCTTTACAAACTCTTAATCTGGGAAACGTTTTAAACCTTTAAATTGTTACAAACTACTAAAATGAGCTAGTTTATAAATTGCGTAAGAATCTCGATTTAAATTAACCCTCAAGGCTAATAGCATGATCACACTTTTAAAGATTATTAACCTATAGTACTAGTATTAAAAAATACTTAAGCAAGCTACCGACGATACGGACACTGGGACTTGTAAAAAACAGAAAGAAAAAGGAGAAGAAAGAAAGAGTTCTAAGAAGGTAAAAGCTGTCTAAACTTCCTTTAATGTCAAATTATTTAAATTTGTTACTCAAATAAACATTTTTTGAAACTTCTCTGTCACTGTAGGCTTGACGATAATCATCGGACAAACTGAACACACCCCTTCTTGGGAGGAATAGAGGACTCCCGCCCTTAAACGAAAGTTGCACTGAAATTGAGTACCGCTGACACCAGTTGTAAGATTGCCCTACTTATTTAGGGCTAAAATTTGGTTTGTTATAACTGAGGCGTTGGTAAGAACCGGTACTCAAAATCCAGTAACAACTAATATTTATTGTTAAATAGAATAAAAGGGGAAAATGTTGCAATTCTTATTACTGTAAACTCTTCCAATAGATCTCTTCTGGGCTGGCTAATCATATATCGCGTGTGTGTCCGTTGTTCAGGAGATTTCCTCTATAGCCCACGTTTTTCACCGAAAAAAATTATTATTTTCGTTTTAAGGTTATCAAACACTTCTAATTGAATGAGTTACACTTGAATAGCTAGTCAAGGCTTGAGTTCTGAGGTAATTAAGATTCTTTAGTTCAAATCATTGTTTCTCGCAAAACTAGGAATAACCGTATCTGATTAGATATCAATTTATTTGTTTAACCTAAACCAAGATATCATATATTATATCTTGTAAAAGAGATTAGTGTTCCTTAGACGTTTGATAAACTTTAACTTCAGCAGGGAAAACTATTAATTGAATCTATCTGGACAGAAAGGACTTGAAATTCTTAGTTTGACAATATAATTCCCCTCTTCCCCTAACCTATCTGTATAACATCGAGGTCACCTTTATATAAATAGTCGGCATGTTCTTAACGAAATGAAATAGTGGCTAAAAAGAGGAATGAGATCCCCTTTCGGACACACGTCAGAGAGTACACAATAGGGGGGATGGTAATGTTAGTGTCTAATAGTTCCAATTTTCTCAAATGTAAGATTTTTATAAATGCCGGGCAAGTTACAAGGGTCACTAGGCTCGAATAAAAGGGAAGCACAAAAGCTCTCCTAACGTTGACTCCATGGTTAGGGTTTTTTTCCGTTCCTTAAACCTTCGGTTATTCCCAAGTTTAAGTTTCTTGGAAGAAGTTAATTTTTGTCCTATTTTAACCTTAAAAATCCTGTCCTTTGTTTAAATAGCCCAAGCTTTGGCTAATTAAGATATACTAACCAAATTATAAACTCAATCACCAAATAGAATAAAATATAGAGTCGTAAGCTATTTACGCGGGTATTTTCCCGCTTTTAATCAATTAGATTACGCATCTTTTAATTAATAATAAATCTATTTACAAACCTTAAAGGGCAATTTTCACCCTGATTCCAATTTTAGTTTAAATGGCTCAAATGTAAGTATTAAATTAATTCAAAATAAGATCAGGGTCGTGGTAGATTTTTATCTTAATTAATAAGAGCTTCACTTACTCAGCTCCTAGCTTCCAAGGTAAAACTACCTCGATTTGTCTGTGATCCGTACATTTTATTCAAATTGGTACTTGATTTGCTTAGCCACTTTCCCCCGTCCTTTTAGCCAATCACAACCTTTTTGTTAAAAGGTAATTTTTTCTGGCCTTGATTCTCAAAGCTTGAAATATCGTAAGATTACGATATTCCACTCTGTCTTATACGAATTCGGTCTAAACTGGGCATTCAAATATTTATTAGGGTTCAAGTGTCGTTCAATGCTGAAACAAAGAAATGTCTTTTCAAGACTTACAAAGGATTACACAAAGTGAAGTTATTTTCAAATTTAAGTTAACTGGAAATAGTCGCTTTATTTCTGATCTATTGGAGCAAACGGTATTCGGAGTTTTACTGAAATTGAGTTACGAAAATTGCACAAAGCCTCCTTACAAAGTATGTCCCTGGAGCATTTAAGGTTCTTATAGAGGGATAGTTTCAGAAGCTTTAAAGGTGGCTCATTTGGTCGAAATTGGAAGTTCTAGTTCCCTTTTAAGAGTCAAATGTGGTGGAACTCAACTAGCCCCCCCCAACTACCCCTCTTTTCACCAAACGCATCTTAGTGCAACTACACGATGGCAATTTTGTTGACAATAGTGCAAAGCACAAATAACAATGCTTCCGGGGTTGACACAACCCCCCACATTCTTTGGGAAAGGACCTTAAGCTATTCCCTGGGGTCATATAAGGATTTATGGAATGGGTGGTCGCATTAAATTCAGATGGGTCTCCTATGATTTTGAATTGGGAATTATATTGTCCTTTTTAAGAGTTAAAGTGATTTGAAAGAAACCAACCTTCCCCCCACGCCCATCATTTCCCAAAACAAACATCCAAACAAAATTTTTAGACATCAATTTTTTCAGCATTGTTGAAACGTTCAGTAATTATGCGTTTAGGTGTGTAACCCCCCCCCCCTCCCCCAAAGGTCTCAGGGCAAAGGCCGAAAGCTATGCAATTTGTTCTTTGTTTACATATAGGATATTTTATTGAGAAAAGGTATACATTTTGGACTTCTGTTTTCCCAAAATACAAAGGGTATTAAGATAAGTCCTTCAGGGATTGTTGAAAAGATTTTGGAACTGAATCAAAACAAGTAATGTGTATATGGATTGTCAAAATGGTGTGGCTCTGGAATGACTGAATGTCAAATATTTATCAGTTGAAAGAAAAAAGTATACAATTTGATGCTGTAAATACAATAATGGGACATGTAAAATTGATTATTGCGCCCTTTTGAAAAAATTAATTTCTTGATAAACTTACAAGTTTAAACTATTACAGAAGAATTGTGTCTAAAATCCCAAGCATATGAGAGAGTTGAGCATATATTCGATAGATTCCTGATGCATTTTGTTTTTGAAAATACTCTGTAATTATTAAATACTGATTTTTAAATTGAACTAGGAATCGTATCAAATTGCTGAAATTTAGATTAAGTCACAAATAATAATAATAATAATAATTTATTTATTACACACTGTGAACAAAAAGAAGTGGAGTACATCAAGAACAAAAACAAACAAGACAACGAAAAAGTAAACTCGTACACTTAACAAATATTTACATAAAACTACGTAAATGATGGTGCGCAGTAAGACCTGCAGATAACAACAGCTTTCCCGCGAGCACAGTCACTTCTTCCCGTAAATCAAGGAGGCCGAATCGCGATATTAGATGCCGGTTCCGGAACCACGGAGGGAGGCAAAAACGGTAGATTTCAGATCTCCGGTAGATTTCAGGTCCGGATAGATTTCAGATCTTTAGGCTTCAGAATTGGAAGAAAACCAGATAATTTAAGAATAGAATGATCGCAAAATGAAGAATATAATATCCCAAGCGCTTTTCTATTGTACCTTCCTCTATTTGCAACAATTTTTGAATATCTTATCTGATTTTTTTTTTTTTTTTTTTTTTTTTTTTTTTTTTTTTTTTTTTTTTTGCATTGGAAACTGTCAGAGCCCGAAGTGTTTTGAGATTATTAGTAATGTGAAGACCATGCCACCGAAAAGAAGAGACACAGGGAATAGAGAAAAAACCACTTTTAAGGGGAAGGCTCGCACTCGAATTAAATGAAGTATATTCGCACTTATCAACGTTCAACATAAGCCCAATCCGTCTGAACTGGTCTGCGATCCAGCAAACAGAATGTAAGAGCCCAGCTCTAGAACGACTGACAAGGAGAACATCGTCCGCATAAGCAAGATACGAGACATCAATTCCATCAGAAATGAAAGTCGAAGGCAAAGATGAAAGGATAGGAGCATAACTTAAAATAGTTGGAGAAAGCACACTACCTTGACAGACCCCACGCCGAAGAAACATCTTTGAATTAGGAACTACTCCATTACATTTTACCCGAATAAAAGAGTTAGAATACCAGTACCGTAACAAAACAATAATAGAAAGGTTAATACTATTGGAAAAAACTGAATAGAGTGCATATGAGTGGACTATACTATCGAAAGCTTTCGAAAGATCAAGAGCACAGATATGAAGAGGATATTAATTATGAACAGATTACAACAGGAGGGAAGCTAGAACATGATGGGCGTGCTGACATCCTAGCCTTTTTTGAAAGTGAAATTGGTTTTCACTAAAATTAACATTTTCTGAAATAAAAGGGAGAAGAATATATTCAAAAATGTTGCTAAGATTACACGAAACAGTAATTGGTCGATAAGAACTACACTCTGACGATTTTTTTCCACGCTTCAAAACAGGGTGCCACAGAGAAAACTGTCGGGAACCATAGAAGTAGATAAACACATCTGAAACAGTAGCTGAAGATGATCTATCAAAGTTTGGCAAACTACTGTCAGATGATAAGAAGAAATTCTGCAACAGAGCTATATTGCATGTTCTTAACAGCTTGAAAAATATCAACAGTAGAAACTGGTAATACATTACTCTGAGATACAAGATTAGGCAAACACGAGTCAAGAAGATTACTAAAAAGGTTTTCAACTTCCCGGTTCACCTTGCTGAAAATATTACTATAATACGACACCCAAGTATGAACTGCTATAGGACTTTTAGAAAACTCACTACTAAGCTTATCCGAATTCAGAACATGAGACCACTCCTTTCTCGAAACAGGAAAATCAAAACCAGATACCCTAGACTGCCGTAAACGTTGTTTATATGCACGCTTGGTACTTTAGTTCAGATCGAAGACAGCTCCTCGATTTTGCCAACCGCAAATCACCCATATTCGTAGCCAAAACTTAGCTTTATTCTTTACAACTTTTAATTCTGGGTCCAAAACCCATTTTGGCTTTCTAGTTTTAACTTTAATCTTTTCTAGAGGAACAGCAGTCACCTCTGCTTGTCTTAAGCACCAAATTATCTTATCATAATATTTATTTAGAGACTGCTTATCATTTGAGAAACGGTCAGTAACTTGAAGCAAATGGTTAGGAACTTTTATAGAACCCAATAACGCGGACAACGTAGTAATATAAAGTGCAAAATTAGCTGTACTCCAGTTATTCTTGTAAAACCACTTAGAACTTTGTGTAAATGGTCTAGTAGAACGGAAAACTACTAGTGAGGCAGAGAACGAAATCGGGAGGTGGTCAATATCACGATCATCTTCATGAACAAGAACAGTCGATACATCAATATTTTGTGAGGGAACTCCATGGTCAATATTAGACAAACTTCCAGATTGGTGAATGTATGAATAATCAACACTTTTCTTGACTATTTTATAAGCAGAAAAAGCATCAAGGACTATATCGGATCGAATTGACTGACTTGTAATATCTGTGTTGAAGTCACCAACCACTAAGAAATCATAACCAGTCGATACAACAGACGCAAGAATAGCCTTAATATTTGCCGAGGCTTTCATATACGCGTTTAAAGCGGAAATAGTTTTTTTGTTACACGGGAGATACACTTTTATCAGCACAGTGTTACCAAACCGAACCGCAAGGATGAATTTATCACTGTGTAAACACACTGGAGAGAGCAAACTCAGGTTATTCTTAACAATGTGCGCGAGGCCTCCAGAAAGTCTACCAAAAGTGACCCCAGCTTTAGTTGTAAAAAAAAGCTAATCTTAAAAAGTGAAATGCCCTTGGACCCCACAAATTTCATCAAGTCTATTGCGTTGGCAACATATCAAACTAAAAGTTCCTTCACTACCGCCAAGCTTCTTGGAAGATTTTAAATTGGGCGGCCTTTTGCTACAGCAATTGATCAACCAATCAGTTACATTACAATTATTTTTGAGCCTGATTACTGAATATTTATGTTATTTTCTGCGGATGTAGTTTTTGTACCATATCATTAAAGTTGCCCACGAATTACTGCTCATTGAATATGTTCTCTCATCATATGATTTTTTCCCGTATTTACTTGATTGAAAATTAAATTCCTGATTGCTTTCGAACCTTGTAAAAAAACCAAAAAAGATTTACCCGATTTTACCGATAAGGATTTATTTTTATATACCCAAGTCAACTCTAGCAAATTTTCATAGCTCTGGCCTCTCCTCATATCGAATTAACCATTCGCCTTTTACTAAAGATTACCGTGGGGAGGGGCACTTGATGTTAACAAATTTTTGAATTCTGAAGGGCAGACTAGCCTATACTCTTGTAGTATGTTCTAATATTCCAAGATTACTTATCTGACAAGCCCAATTACTTACCCTTAGCGTTTGACAAGATGTAAATGACATGAGAACAGGGTTGCCAACTTTTTTGTCAATGAATATTTCCCTGAGCATCCAAAAATGTGTCCTTTTCAGCCAAATTATGTCCATATTGTGTCTATAATATGTCCATCTTGAAATCTCAGAAAGTAGTATTTTTACGACTTGTAAACCTCTTTCAAAGTGGTCAATTAACATCGCAGACAATGAAAACGAAAAAGATTCATTTAGTTCAAATGAACTACTGTGAAAGCACAAAAGTCATAAAAACATGTAAACACTAAAAAACTAATTTTCGGGGCTTAAGGCTCATCTTCCTGCGAGAGTTCCGCTTGACTGGTATGGTCGGCATGAGGGTCAGCATTTTCACTTCTTTTGGTAGCTTTTTGCCAATTAGAGTATTTCTTGCGCATGTCATAAGGTACAATCCAGGAGTCAAGCCACGTTGAGGAGCACTAGGTAAGCTGGGTTGCCCTTCAATCAGGGAGTTCACATCCCTAAAGGCAAAATTACTTGATCTTTGAACAATGCTGAACAAAATGGATGTCTACAAATTCTGATTGGATTCTTGTTTTGGAACTGATAGGCGCGCGGGGGGGGTGCCTTCAAATCACTTTTGACTCTTCTAAAGGTTACTAAACTTCAATCAAATGAGCCCAGTGGCAGATCCAGAAGGGAGCGAGGGGGGGCGCGCGGCGCGCCCCCTCGCGTATTATAAAGTTGTGTAATTTACTTAATTAACTCAAGTTTGCGTTAATTAAACTTGCTCCTAACGCAAGTTTATCGGATCAACCTATTTTGCGCCCCCCTAAATTTTTTTTCGGATCGACCCATTTTGCTCCCCCCCCCCAAAAAAAAAATCCTGGATCCGCTCCTGAATGAGCCCCATCTCAGGTTTATACGACTACCCATTCGATAAAACCTTATATACCCCTGGGGCAGAAATTACAACCCTTGTCCCAGGGCTCTTATGGGTTGTGTAAACGCTGAGGGCATTGTTATATGTTCTTTGGACCATTTTTAACAAAATTTCTATCTCAAAATTTATGTTGGATGCACCTAGGGAAAAGAATACGTGTTTGGAGGGGGTGGCTCCACCCCTCCACACCAAGGGTGGAGGGGGACTTACTCCAAGGGTGGCACGGCCCTTATGTTTGAAGTATCGTTCTTAAAAAAAAATTGGACAAAAGGTCGAACATTAGCGTAGAGACGAGGGTATTGAAAAGGGAATAGCCCCCGTCATATACGGAATAATTTCTGTATGTTTTAAGTTTTAATGTCACTCCTTACTTTCGGTAGAAAAAAAACTAGTTTTTGTATTTATTTCTGATAGTTGTTCAGATAATCCCAAGAAATCCACCCCCTCTGTGGAAAATTTCACCACGAAAAATCCCTCTATATAAAGTTCTTCCCATGTAAAATTCTACTGACGGGAAATCAACCCCGGTCAATTCCATCCATGCTGCGAATCGTTCCCAGAAATTTTTTTGCTTATGATTCTGCCTGAAAAATACTGCCTACCATACTTTTATTTGAAGAAAGATTTGTATTCGTTTAATTTCGGATCCTTTTTAAGGTCGTTAGGGAATATCCCTGTCTGGAAAATACCCCCCTCCCCCTCGGAAAGTTTATCCCCCAGAAATTTTCCATGGAGAATTTCTCCTGGTGATAATTCCCCCATGGAAATTTCTCCCTTTGAGCCCCCCCCCACAAAAAAAAGATCCCGAGAGAATTCTAACTCCGCTGAAAACTTCCCCCTGAGAGTTCCCTCAGAATGTCTCTACATGTACAATGGGATCAACAACGAGAAAAAAGACAAGTAACGAACACTCTGTATACAAATTCTGGTAAAATATCCCCTGAAAAGTTCACCCCCAGAAACTTCCGTCCCAAGGGGAAATTCTCCCATAGAAAATCCATCCCCAGAAGATATCCTTCCTCCCTTGGAAAATGTCGGTATACTTCCGTATAACAAATACTGTATGTAAACAATGGGCAAATTTCATAACTTCCGGTCCTTCCTGTGGTGGCTCTGAGGGGTCGTTTCATCTCCAAAGACATATCTATTGTAGCTTTCAACAATACTGGACAAAATGGCTATCTCAAAATTTTTTATCAGACAACTTTCAGGAAAAAAGGGCGTGGGACGGGTGCTAGTTGTCCTCCAATTATTTGGTCACTTAAAAAGGACACTAGATCTTTTAATTTTCGTTGAAACGAGCCGTCTTGCGAAACTCTAGTACCATTGGTTCGATATGATCACCCCTGGAAAAAGCAACAGCAACAAATAAATACGAATCTGTGATGCTTCTTCTAGCAAACACTATAAAATTTCCTTTTTATAGATAGGAGCTTGGAACCTCTACAGTGAGGTTCTCTGATTCGCTGAATCTGATGGCGTAATTTCGATTAAAATTCTTTGACTTTTATGCGATGTTTTTCACCTTTTTCGAAAATTGGCAAATTTTCTCAGGCCCACTAATGGGTAACACTATACTTAAAAAAATATTATGTATTTGGAATCAGCACAATAAGCTAATTTTTTGGTACATCTATTGATATAAAAATTGATTCCAGATCATAGAGAATCTAATTTTTTTCTTTTGCTAACTTTTCATTTTCAGTTAGTAATACTTGATAAATAGATAGATGTTTTTGCCGGACTATTGGAAGCCAGAAGCGATTGTTAACTAAAAAGGTGCCTGCTTGCCTATTATCTTGACTATAGCGCAAAAGCAATGAGAAATAAAATCGTTTGTAGATGAAAGAATACAAACTTGTAAAGAATTTCAAGAGTATTTGCAAATAGTTGTCTGCGGAAAAGAGCAAGCAACTACAAAAAATAATAACGCGGGTAAAAAAACAAAGTCTACAAAAAATTAGTAAAAAATAAGTAAATAAGTAAATTTAGTGCTAAACAAGTAGTTTTAATACTGATTTGGTGAAAAATGACATTTTTTTACACAAATATGTATCCAGCGGGGAAATATTCTATTATATGTCATAAATTTGCAATATGTCCCTTTTATGTCCCAAACTTCTAAAATATGTCCCTTTTTTGCCCTATTATGTCATTGTGTCCCGGCACACAGGAATATGTCCTTTGGACATAAAATTTATCCAGTTGGCAACCCTGCATGAGAGGTCAGTAGGACTACTACTTGAGGAAACGGTCTTGATTAGCGATCAAACAAGTAACCCTTGAAAAGCAGGATAATTGGAGTCATATGTATTATATGTATTGGTTCTTGGTCTTAGACCAGGGCACTTTGTATCGAAAGAGTTGTCATAGAAACTTCGAAAAGGGCTCATTCGATTGGAAATTGGACTGACTTGTGCCTTTTTTAATAGTCAGAAGTGATTGGAAGGCAACTAACACCCCTTCCACACACACCATTTCCCCAAACACATCCAATCAATATTTTGATATAGTCATTTTGTTCAGTGGAGTTGATTTCCAGATAGAAATTATGTTTTTGAGGAGGACACTCCCCCAAAGCCTTCGGGGCAAGGGTTGTAAGTTATGCCCTGGGGGCATATAAGGTTTTATAGAAAGCGTTGTTGCAGAAACTTCAAAAAAGGCTCGTTCGATTGGAAATTCAAAGGGCTAGTAACCTTTTTGATAGTTGAAAGTGATTGGAAGGTAACTAACACCCCTTCCCCGCCCACCATTTATCCAAACACATCCATTCAAAATTTTTGGATAGCCATTTTATTCAAAGTAGGTGAAAAGTCCAGAAATTATATCTTTGAGGATGACACTCCCCCCACAGCCCTCAGGGTAAGGGTTGTAAGTTATACCCTTGGGGCATATAAGGTTTTTATTGAAAGCTTTGTCGTAGAAAGTTGAAAAAGGGCTCATTCAATTAGAAATTCAAAGGGCTAGTGCCCTTATTAATTGTTGAAAGTTACTTAAGGGCAACTAATCCCCCTCTCACACCCACCTTTTCCCCATAAACATCAAAATTTTTAGATAGCCATTTTGTTCAACGTATTTAAAAGTTTTAGAAATTAGGTCTTTGAGGATGATAACCCCCCTCAGAGCCCTCAGGGCAAGGGTTGTAATTTATGCCCTGGGGGCATATAAGGTTTTTATAGATGGTGATGTTGTAGAGACTTAGTAAGCGGCTCATTCGATTGGAAATTAGAAGGGATTGTGCCCTTTTTAATAGTCGAAAGTGATTGGAAGATAACTAACACCCCCCTCACACCCATCATTTCCCAAAACCAAAACACATCCAATCAAAATTCCGAGAAAGCCATTTTGTTCGACGTAGTTAAAATGTCTTGAAATTATATTTTTGAGGATGAGACCCTCCCCCACAGCCCTCAGGGCAAGGGTTGTAAGTTATGCCCTTGAATCATATAAGGTTTTTTCATTATGGAAAGTGTTGTCGTAGAAACTTCAAAAAGGAATCATTCGTTTCAAAATTGAACCGGCTAGTGCCCTTTTTAATAGTCGAAAGTGATTGGATGGCAAGTAGCCCCTTTATTAGTGCCCTTTTAAAAAGTGCCCTTTTAATTGTCGAAAGAGATTGAAGGGCAACTAACCCCCTCTCACGCCCACCATTTCCCCAAATACATCCAATCAAAGTTTTGGGATAGCCCTTTTGTTTAGCGTAGTTGGAAGGTCCAGAAATTATGTCTTTGAGGATGGCGACCCCCTCATAGCCCTCATGTCAAGGGATGTAAATTATGCCCTGGGGCATTTAAGGTTTTTTTTTATAGAAAGCGTTGTCGTAGAAACTCATAAAAAGGCTCATTCGACTGAAATTGAAAGGGCTAGTGCCCTTTTTAATAGTCGAAAGTGATTGGAGGACAACTAACTCTCCTCTCACGCCCACCATTTCCCCAAACACATCCAATCAAAATTTTGAGATAGCAGTTTTCTTCAACGTAGTTAAAAGTTCTGGAAATTAGGTCTTTGAGGATGACAACCCCCTCACAGCCCTTAGGGCAAGGGTTGTAATCTACGCCCTTGGGACATGTAAGGTGTTTATAAAAAGGTTTGTCGTAGAAACTCAAAAGGGGCTCATTTGATTGGAAATTGAAAGGCCGGAAATTGAATTATTAAACTTATAAAAGTACAAACATTTATATTTTTTCAGTAAGGTGCAAATTTCCTAAGACAACTCCTTTCATACGAAGTGCCCTGTTCTAAACAAAAAAAAAATAATAATAATACATTATACCCACATCGATCTTTACTATAAAAATTTCAAGCCTTCCAATCACTTTCGACTATTAAAAAGGGCACTAGGCCTTTCGATTCCAATCGAATGAGCCCTTTTTGAGTTTCTACGACAACTCTTTCTATAAACACCTTATATGCCCTCAGGGCAAAAATTACAACCCTTACCCTAGGGGCTGTGAGGGTGGTTGTCATCCTCTAAGACATAATTTCCCGAACTTTCAACTACGTTAAACAAAATGAATATATCAAAATTTTGATTGGATGTGTTTGGGAAAATGATGGGCGTGAGAGGGGGGTTAGTTGCTCTACCATCACTTTCAACTATTAAAAAAAACAATAGCCCTTTCAATTTCCAATCAAATGAGCCCTTTTGAAGTTTCTACGACAACGCTTTCATTAAAAACCTTATACCCTCTCAGAGCATAACTTACAACCCTTGCGTTGAGGGACGGGGGGGATGGGTTGTCACCCTCAAAGACCTAATTTCCAGAACTTTCTACTTCGTTGGACACAATGGCTTTCTGAAAATTTTCATTGGATTTGTTTAGGGGAATGGTGCGCGTGAGAGGGTGGATAGTTACCCTCCAATCACTTTCGACTATTAAAAAGGGCACTAGCCCTCTCAATTCCCAATTGAATGAACTACTTTTGAAGTTTTTACGACAATTCTAACTATAAAAACCTTATATGCCCCAAAGGCATAACTTACAACCTTTGCCCTGGGGGCTCTGGGGGGCTTGTCATCCTTAAATACATAATTTCCAGAACTTCCAATTACGTTGAACCAAATGGCTATCTCTAAACCTTGATTGAATGTGTCTGGGGAAATCATGGGCATGGGAGGGGGTCAATTATTCTCCACTCACTCTCGGCTATTAAAAAGGGCAATTTTTCAATTTCCAAACAAATGAGTCCTTTTTGAAATTTCCACAACAAATTTCTATATAAACCTTATATGCCCCCAAGGCATTACTTACAACCCTTGCACTGAGGGCTCTGAGGGGGTTATCATCCTAAATGACCTAACTTCCAGAGCTTTCGACTACGTTGAACAAAATGGATATCTAAAAATTTTGATTGGATGTGTTTTGGGAAATGGTGGGCGTGAAAAGGGGGTTAGTTGCCCTTCCATCACTTTCCAGTATTAAAAGGGCACTAGTCCTTTCAATTTCCAGTTGAAGGAGCCGTTTTTGATGTTTTTACAACATCGCTTTCTATAAAAACCTTACATATCCCCAGGTCATAACTTACAACCCTTGCCCTGAGGGTTGTGGGGGGGGGAGGGGTTGTCATCCTTAAAGATCTAATTTCCAAAAATTTCAACTACGTTGAATTAAATGGTTATCTCAAAATTTTGATTGGATGTGTTTGGGGAAATGTAGGCGTGAGAGGGGGGTTAGTTGCCCTCAAATCACTTTCGACTATTAAAAGGGCACTAATCCTTTGAATTTCCAACCAAATGAGCCCTTTTTCTAGTTTCTATGACAAAGAATTCGATAAAAACCTTATATGCTCCCAGGGCATAACTTATAACTATTTCCCTGAAGACTGTGGGGGGAGTGTCCTGCTCAAAGGTGTAATTTCCTGAACTTTAAACTGCGTGGAACAAAATGGCTGTCTAAAAATTTTTATGTGTTTGGGGAAAAGGTGGGCGTGAGAAGGGGGTTAGTTGCCCTCAAATCACTTTCGACTATTAAAAAGGCAATAGACCTTTTAATTTTCACTTGAATGAGCCCTTTTTGAAGTTTCTACGACAAGACTGTGGGGGGGGGGGGGGGTGTCCTGCTGAAATGTGTAATTTCCTGAACTTTAAACTGCGTGGAACAAAATCAATATCTCAAAATTTTGATTGGATGTATTTGGGGAAATAGTGAGCGTGGAAGGGGTGTTTGTTGCCTTCCAATTACTTTTGACTATTAAAAAGGGCACTAGCCATTTCAATTTCCAATTGAATGAGCCCTTTTTGAAGTTTGTACGACAACGCGTTCTATAAAAACCGTGTGTGCCCCCAGGGCATAACTTACAACCCTTGCCCTGAGGGCTGTTGAGGGGGTTGTCATCCTCAAAGACCTAATTTCCAGAACTTAAAACTACGATGAATGAAATTGCTATTTCAAAATTTTGATTGGATGTGTTTGGGGAAAAGGTGGGTGTGGGAGGGGGTTAGTTGCCCTCCAATCACTTTCGACTATTAAAAAGGGCACTAGCCCATTGAATTCCCAATCGAATGAGCCTTTTTTGAAGTTTTTACGACAAGGCCTTCTATAAAAACCTTATATGCCCCCAGGGCATAACTTACAACCCTTGCCCTGAAGGCTGTTGGGAGTGTCCTCCTCAAAAACATAATTTTTATCTGGAAAACAACTACGCTGAAAAAAATGGCTATCTCAAAATTTTGATTGGATGTGTTTCGGAAAACAGTGGGCTCGGAAGGGGTGTTATTTGCCTTCCAATCACTTTCGACTATTAAAAAGGGCACAAGCCACTACAATTTCCGATTGAATGGACCCTTTTTGAAGTTTCTGTGACAACTTCTTCGATACCAAGTGCCCTGCTCTAAAGGAAAAAAATAATAAATAATACATTGTGCCAACATCGTTCTTATATGGCTTCAGGGCATAACTTAAAACCCTTACACTGAGGGTTGTGGGGGGGGGGGGTGTCCTCCACAAAAACATATTTTCTATCTAGAAATCAACTACGCTGAACAAAATGGCTACCTCAAAATTTTGATTGGATGTGTTTTGGGGAATGATGGGTGTGGGGGGAGGGGGGGGGGCTAGATGCCCTCCAATCACTTTCGACTATTAAAAAGGCACTAGCCACTTCAATTTCCAATCGAATGAGCTCTTTTCGAAGTTTCTACGACAACGCCTTCGATACGAAGTGCCCTGGTATGGAAAACAAAACAAAAAATAAATAATACACTGTGCCAACATCATTCTTTACTTAGGCAGCACGATTGTGCTGCCTATGATTTCTGTTCGTTTTGGGTTTCATTTATTTATCGATACTGATTTGAGGTAGTTTCCCGCTTGGTAGATTTTTTTATTTTTGCTCATTTTTGGTTTAATGGGGTTCTTTACTTTTCTTTGAAAAACTTATTTTGTGGAAAAAGTTTTTTAATTAATAAGAACAAAAATTCAATATTTTCAAAAATAAAAAACGAAGTGTGAAATTTTGGGCAGATAGCAAAAACGGACAGTAATTGTGAAATGGCACACTTTCCAAGGGTTCCTAAATAAGCTATGTTTATAGTGAAGTAGACATGATTAGTGTTGTTTTTCGCATTGTTGGTTATAGCTTTTCAGTTGACAAGTTACAGGCTAAGTATTTGTTGTTATCTTTTGCAGATTACATCTAGAGAAGCTAATTTTAAGCGAGTAAGGAATGATGGAAGGCACTCTTTGCTCGGTGCAATAACGAGCCAAGTCCTAGGTGTTCTTGAGTACCCTTTCTCTTAGGTACTTAATTCCTCCTTCGTCTAGGAACAGTATTTCCATTCCAGTTTAGGAGGTTCCTCTAAAATGAGGAGTTTTGAGATCTTATAGGGGCAAATCGTTTGCTCTGGGGATTTCATGGGTTTCTAGTCTAATAGTATCAAAGTTTTTAGTCTCTTTGGTTCCTTATCTTGTTTCTAGACACAATACTCTGTCTGGCGGGAGAACGCGATTCAAGAGACAATGTTCTGTGTGAAGGGAAAAGAGAATCAAGAGGTAATTCTCCATGGGAAGGGAGAATGAGAATCAAGAGAAAACGGTCTGTGAGGAAGGAGGTGCCTGGAGCCTAAATGCAAATAACACAAAAACCCTGTGATTTACAATATCAAAGATTCATCTTCGTTGATATCTTCGGGGAGTCTGTAGTATGGCATTCTGCCAGGTAAACTAATGATTCCTTGGTCCATATATTAGAATCTTTCAATGAAGAATGAATTCATTTAGTTGATGATTAAAGTGCGTTCTGTAAGATATTTTGGTACAAGGAATTGGTGTGGTCAGGAGTGGCCTTTGTTTCTATAGCAGGCCTTTTTGCAGAACCGTCCTAAATTTTACAGAAATCTATTTTTCTCCAGAGGGAGAAGAATTTGTGAGGGGCCCATGGGCCTGTACGAGATTGGAGGGAAACGATTTTTATATTTATTTCTTAAGCCCTTAGATGGTGTAAAAGTGAACCAAGTTCAAGCTACATTTAGTCCTCTTTTGTTTCGTCTTAGAAAGTAGCTATGGCTGAATTTGTTATCCTTACAGCATAGCCGCGTAATTTATTTAGGCTAAAAAGGAAAGGGCAAAGCATTGCTCAAGGAATCTGAACAAAACTACCACAAGTCCATACAGAATATTACTCCGCAAGACATTGATCTTCTGCACTTAAAAAATCAAAAGATACTACCATCTTGGAATGCAACTTCCCTCGTACTACATTGTTTCTAATAAATCTGTCTAGCTCGAGTCTATCATATAGGAATTTTATTTCGTTTTCTATTGTTTTTCTACGGTTCAAAACTTAGGGTTCTTTAATAAGCTTATGCTCAAATTCTACTATAAAACTGGAATTATACTTGAAGGCCATCTATTCTTCAACACAGTGTTCTGGCTATGTTGTTAGTAACAAGATGGGATTATAGAATTGATCAATTAAATGAAAAATAAAAAGAATAAATACTAATAAAAATAAAGTAAGTAATCATTTACTTGATGAAGTCTCACTGTATTGTTTCTGTGTATTTTGCTTGAGTTATTAAAAATTTAGCTTTTGTGTCCATCTTCGGAGCAAATTTAATAATGTCACAATATAAGTTGTATTATTACCAAGTAGCATGCGTAAATACCAGTAGCTTCAATGGGGGGGGGTATTTTCCTGCAAGATTTTTTTTCTCATTTCCCCTTCCAGACTCAAGAAAGTCTTTTTGTGGCATTATTATTCAAAAGGGCTTGTTTTTTTTTTGTTTTTTTTTTGTATTTTTGTTAAAGAAATTAAAAAAACAACGAACTTTCCTTCTCTGGATTATGAAAAATACTCTTCCCCTCCCCAGGGCCGTGTCCAGAATTTTGCTTTGGAGGGGGGGATATAAAATGGTTAAAACACTCATCGAAAATTTGTTTAAATGCATTGCTTGACGTTTTAAAGTATCTGACAAAACTATTGGGTGGGGGGCACTGGATGTTGCCTAGCCTCTTTAGTTTTCGTGAATTAACGCCATTGATCGTAACCAGTGATGTCGATGGCGAAGAGGGGACATTTTTCTTGTAATATTTGCTCGGCTCATTTTGAATTCAGTTTTTGTGTTCATGTTTAGAGCAAATATAATAATATCACAACATAACTTGCATTATTGTCAAGTAGGATATATCAACGTAAATGGCTTTTACGTTGGAAATTGAATTAAATCAATATACACTATTTGCATCCAAGGTTGTCTAAAGGGTGTAAATGTGATACTTACGGAAAAGTTGAGTTGAAACTTTCAGGGTATGTGAAGGGTAATAGTTGCGTAATATTTTTCTATACTCTAGGTTGTAACATGATATGGGTTAGAATCCCTTCAACGCTATAAAATCCAAAAGATTATGCAGATTTTCAACTTATTTATAGTTGAAAATTTCCCCCCTACCCATCAATCGAAAGCATTATAGTACAGCTTTTATTAAAATATTGTTGGAAAATTTTGCCAAACATATAAATAGAAAGCCAAAATTTGAATTCTTACAGAAAGAAACGGAAGAGATCCAAAAAATTCTTTTCTTAACCAATGAAAAAGAATATGTGAAATAAAAACTGTCAGGAATTATCATTATATAAATGACAGAAATTCTTATGAAATAAATAACATTATTTAGCAAGTGATGTAACTAAGGAAGACTTTTTTAATAGTGTTTCTTAACAGGTGAAATCAATGACGGAGAAATCTTATCGAGGCTTGAATAATTTTTTTTTGTTTTACAACAAAGATAAAATCCTTGAAAATAAAATTTACTGCTGATGTCACAAATCGATGCAATCTTATGTTTTTTCTACGTTAAGGTGTTCGTGGCTTTGCCAACCTACTCATATTAATTTCTGCTCGTTTTGAGTTTGACTCAGTTATTTATTTAAATTTCTAGTATGTTTTGGGTTTCATTTATTTATTGATACTGATTTGTGGTAGTTGTATGCTTGGTATATTATTTGATTCTATTTTTGTTCATTTTTGGTTTAATGGAGTCCTTTACTTTTAAAAACAAAAAAACTTATTTTGTGGAAATTTTTTTAAAATAAATTTTTGTTCGTTTTATATTGAGTTCGTTTTATATTTCCAAGACCTTTCAACTACGTTGAACAAAATGGCCATATCAAAATGTTGATCAGAAAGGTGTGAGAAAATGATAGACTAAGGGGGGGGGGGGGGTAATTTTTCCTCCGAAGTTTGTGTGGAGTTCCCACCTTTTTGAAGTTTTTCCGACAACGGTTTCTATAAAGACCTTATATACCCCCAGGGCACAACTTACAACTCTTGCTATGAGGACTGTAGGGGGAGTTTCATCCTCAAAGACATAATTTTCGGAGCCTTCAACAATTTTGAACAAGATTTCTTTCGCAAAATTTTGATTGGTTGTGTTTGGGAAAATGGTGGGGGTGAGAGTTAGTTGCCCTCCAATCACTTTCGACTATTAGAAAGGGCAATAGCCCTCTCAATCTTCCTTTTTGAAGTTTTTACGACAACACTTTCTATAAAAACCGTATATGCCCCAAAGGCATAACTTACAACCTTAGCCCTGAGGGTTGTGGGGGGGCTTGTCATACTCAAATACATAATTTTCAGACGCTTCAACTGCGTTCAACAAAATGGCTATTTCAAAATGTTAATTAGAAGTGTCTGGGGAAATGGTGAACGCGGGGGGGGGATTCGCCCTCCGGTCGCTTTTGACTATCAATAAGGACATTAGCCCTCTCAATTCCAAATTGAATGAGCCTTTTTTGAAGTTTCTACGACAACGCTTTCTATAAAAACCTTATGTGCCCCCAGGCGTAACTTACATCCTTTGCTCTGGAGCTGTGGGGGTTTGTCATCCTCAAAGGCATAATTTCCGGACCTTTCAACTGCATTGAACTAAATGTCTATCTATGACATGAATTTCTTTTTCAGAGGTTTGGGAATCATTGTTTTTCAAAATGAATTTAAGAGTTTCTATCAAAGGATATTTTACATGAATTGTCAAAAGTAAACTTGAGAGGGGGGTTGAGGCGTGAGAGGGAGGGTAGTTACCTTAGACCTTAGATCCGCCTGTGCCTCCAGAGGCACCCAGGGCATCAAGAAGGAACCGCCAATCTTCCCGCCGGTTTGCTGCTGCAAGTATGTCCTCCCACTGAGGTTGGATTGATGTGTGCAGGTTACGGAGATCTGTCTGGCACGTTCGACGCAGGGTGTTTCTGGGTCTGGCCCTGCGGCGTGGACCCGATGGCTGCCAATGGAGCGCTGCATTTGGTAGTCGGAGACTGTCCATGCGTAGTACATGGCCAAGGTATCTTTATCAGCGGACTCTTATGATATGTTTCACAAGAGGCTGGCCAGTCTTGTCACGGATGGATTGGTTTGTTATTTTCTGCTGCCAACGGATGTTGAAAATTCTTCTGAGACATGTGTTTTCGAAAGCAAGTATTCTTCACTCTTGTTCCTTGTTCAGGTACCAGGTTTCGGCAGCGTAAAGCAGCACTGGCATAACATTGCTATTGAAGAGTCGTAACTTTAGCCACATAGAGAGGCTTTGGGACCGCCATACTTTCTGTAATCTATTGAAGGCCCCATTGGCTTGGCCGATTCTTGTGAGCATTTTGGAGCGTCATTCTCTGCTTTCTTCCGTCAGTAGCCCTAGGGTGAATATCAAGTCTGCACATGAACGGTTAGGTCGGAATCCATGTTGCTCGTTGCGAAGGTGTCTGTCGAGCTACGAGCTGATTCTCTGCAGTAAAATGTGCGTCAGCAATTTACTAGGTATGGAAAGCATGCAGATTCCTCGCCAGTTGCCTTGGAAGGACATATCGCCTTTCTTAAAGATCCTCACAAGCGTGCTGCGTTTCCAATCCGAAGGTATTTTGGCGGTCGTCCAGATTACTGCGAACAACGCTGTCCAGAACTTGATGCAGGTCATAACAGTCACTTTGATCATTTCCGCGGATATCCTGTCTTCGCCAGGCGACTTCCCATTTTTCAGCTTCTTTGCTGCTGCTATAATTTCAGTGGATGACGGCGGATCCGTGCTGATATCTAAGGAAAACAGTGTTGTTGATGGGATCTCTGGGGGATCCTCTGGTGGAGGTCTATTCAACAGCTTCTCGAAGTGACTGGCCCAAACTTCGTTTACGTCAGACTGCTGTGTTATCAGGATGCCCGAGGGGTCTGTTACTGGTCCATGTTGAATAGAGGATTTCTTTCCAATAATGTCATTAGTGATTTTATAGACGGCTCTTGAATCACCTCTCTCCACCGCCTCTTCTGCCTGCGCTGCTTTTCGCTCCAGCAGGTTTCTCTGGTCTTTTCTGGGAATCTTCTTTACCTCTTTATCCGCGGCTCTGTATTCATCGTTTCTGAGGATCTGTTGGTCGGGGGTTTGTCTTTGGATAAGTGACGCTTTTACTTTTTTCCTAGTCTCAATGAGTTCCCATGTTTGGTCAGATAGCCACTGGTCTTTTGGGCTCTTGCGGTACCCAATAGTGGCTTTCACGGCATTGTGAAAGCACAACTTTATGCTTTCCCAGTATTGATTACTATCAGCATCATCTAGTAAAGACAAGGCTTCAAATCTATTCCGCATCTCTAGTTTAAAGGCTTGGTTGAATTCTCTCAACCTCAGTTTCTCCAAGTCAAAGACTGGGTTTAAGGGAGCCTTATTTGCTTTTCTATTTCTTTTCAATTTGAGGCGGATTTTTGCTGCCATCAGATTATGATCTGAGCCAACCTCAGCTCCTCTATATCCCCTTATATCAAGTAGGCTTGATCTCCACTTCCTGCTCTAAAGACAATGGTCAATCTGATTTCGGGTATGGCCATCGGGAGATATCCAAGAATATTTGTGTACATCCCAATGAGAAAATAGGATACCTCCGATTACTAGGTCGTTAAGGAGCGCGAAGTCGATAAGTAGTTCTCCGTTTTCGTTTCGCTGGCCCAGTCCATGCTCTCCGAGAACCTCAGGGGAAAACGATCGGTCGTTCCCTACTTTTGCGTTAAAGTCTCCTAGAAAACATGCCATGTCATGCCGTGGTATGTCGTTTGCCACGGAGTTGAGAGCTCTGTAATCTTCGTCTTTTGCTTCGTCGGTGGCATCATTGATGGGTGCGTAGCACACTATTACTGACAGTTTCACATGCGCGCCGATGAAGCGGGCTTTCAGGATTCTAGGTGACACCGGTGTCCACTGTAGTAGAGCTTGGGAAGTCTGTTTTGTCATCATTAGGGCTACTCCGTATTCACGCTTTTGCTGATCCACGCTTTTTGCGATCCACTGTATATAATGGTCACATCTCCATCCAGTTTATTTGATTCAGATCCTAGCCATCGAACTTCTGACAGAGCCAGAAGGTCAAGGTAGTAATCTTCCAGTGCTCTTAGCACTTGTTCAGTCTTGGAGTCTTGAGACATTGTGCGGACGTTCCAGAAACCAAATTTGAGGGGTTGTTTCGCATTCATAAATCTTGTCCGTGGGCATGCAGAGGTCGTCACTAAAAGGGGGTTCGAAAATCCGAGGCTCAAACTTGATGTTTCGGTTGCAGTTAGGATCTCCCCGGAGGGCAGACCCTTGAGGTCCCGGGTGTGGGTCGCAAGCCCACAGCCCAACCCTCCCTCTTTACCCTGGCTTGGGACAGGCTGCATACAAAGGCGAGGTTAGTTGCTCTCCAATAACTTTTGACAATTAAAAAGGGCACCAGTCCTTTCAACTTCCAATAGAATGAGCCCTTTTTGATGTTTATACAATAACATTTTCAATAAGAACCTTATATGATCCCGGGCATAACTTACAACCCTTGCTCTGAGAGTTGTGGGGGGTTGTCATCCTCAAAGACCTAATTTCCAGAACTTTGAACTAGATTGAACAAAATGGCTATTTCAAAATTTTGATTTGATGTTTCTACAACAACACTTTCCACAAAAACCTTCTATAATAACTTACAACCCTTACCCTGATAGCTTTGGGGGAGGGGGTGTTATCCTCAAAAACCTAATTTCTAGAACTTTCAACTTAGTTGAACAAAATGGCTATCTCAAAATTTTGATTGGATGTGTTTGGGGAAATGGTGGACGTGAGAAGGGGTTTATTTGCCCTCCAATCACTTTTGACTATTAAAAGATCACTAGCCCTTTTAATTTCCAAATGAATGAGTTATTTTTGAAGTTTCTACGACAACGATATTTATAATAACCTTATATGCCCCCAGGGCATAACTTATGACCCTTACCCTGAGGTATGTGGGTGGTTTGTCATCGTCAAAGACATAATTTCCAGAACTTTCAACTACGTTGAACAAAATGGCTATTTCAAAATTTTGATTGGATGTGTTTGAGGAAATGTTGGGCGTGACACGGGGGTTAGTTGCTCTCCAATCACTTTCGACTTTTGAAAAGGGTACTAACCCTTTCAATTTCCAATGAAATGAGTCCTTTTTGTTGTTTCTACGACAGCACTTTCTATAAAAACCTTATACGCTCCCAGGACATAACTTACAACCCTTGTCCTGAGGGCTCTGAAGGGGAATTCATCCTTAAAGACCTAATTTCCAGAACTTTCAACTACTTTGAAAAAAATAACTATCTCAAAATTTTGATTGGATGTGTTTGGGGAAATGGTTGGCATGAGAGGGAGAGAGAGAGGGGGGGATAGTTGCCCTGCAATCCCTTTTGACTATTAAAAAGAGCACTAGCCCTTTGAATTTCCAATCGAATTAGCCCTTTTCGATGTTTCTACGACAAAGTTTTCTATAAAAACCTTATATGCCCCCAGGGCCTAACTTACAACCCTTGCTCTGAGGGTTGGTGAGGGGGGGAGTTGTCATCCTCAAGGACCTAATTTCCAGAACTTTAAAATACGTTGAACAAAATGGATATCTCAAAATTTTAATTGGATGTGTTTGGGGAAAGGGTGGGCGTGAGAGGGGGGCTAGTTGCTCTCCAATCACTTTCGACTATTAAAAAGGGCACTAGCCCTTTCAATTTCCTATCGAATGAAACGACAACGCTTTCTATAAAAACCTTATATGCTCCCAGGGCATAACTGACAACTCTTGACATGAGGGCTATGGGGGGGGGGTTGTCCTCCTAAAAGTCTTAATTTCCAGAACTTTAAACTACGTTGAACAAAATAGGTATCTCAAAATTTTGAGTGGATGTGTTTGGGGAAATGGTAGGCGTGAGAGAGAGAGGGGGGGAGTAGTTGCCCTCCAATCGAATTTTTGTTTGTTGGGGCTGTGTGTATCGTTTATAGTGTATAGTGTAATGTTTTTTTTTAATTAACCGAATAGCGTCTTGAAGAAAACCGCTTGGAGAAAAATGTGCTGTTGAAGGATTAGGGCAGGCCCACGCCATCTTTATTCTGTACCGTTTGGTGTTTGATATTCGTTACAATATAAAAACCCCAAATTAAGTTTTCGGACAGCTTATAAACACGTTTGGGCTCGTATTTCACAAATTTACCTCAGGAGGGCCCTTGGAACTCCCCTTCCGCTGAAGGGTATCTCATACCCTTCATCCCCAAGGTAAAGACCCCCCCCCCCATTATCGAAATGCTAAAATTGCGTTCATACTAAACCTTGGTTTTTCTGGCAGTAAAGCCTTCTTCTGAACCTTGGTTTCCTTGAACATATGTTTTATTGGCATGTTTTCCTCATCAATGAAAAACTAGTGAGTTTCCTAGCGGTAAAAATTCACGGAAATTTATATTGGGGGGCAAAATTTATTTATCAATATCCCGGGGGGGGGAATTAGTTTTTTTAATGAGAATATCAAGAAAAGGGGTATTTTTCAACAATTCATACATTACTCAATTAGAAATTTATTGTAATTTGACATTTACCCTTTTAACAATAAAATGGGAATGATGGAGCTAACAAAACTTTCAGAATAATGGATAATTATATAGCTTAATATTATCTCATTATCTAAAGTATTATCTCAAGTGCATTTTATTTCAAGTTTCACCTTAGAATTTTATAGTACATTTGTTTATTGCCCCTATTCTTTGTTTCTTAGAGCTAGTGTCTATTTCATTTAATTAAACTGGTATACATTTCTAGTTTAACTTCAACAAATCTGTTTTATTATCTCAATAATAGGCTTTAACTTTCTGTGTCTTCAATCATTGAAGGCAAACTTTATTTTGATCAAGTCAATTGAAGAGTAATTTTGCTCTTTGAAAACCCTAAATTTTCAGCGACAATCCAGTTTAAAACTTTTATTTTATTCTCAGTTTTAATTTATAATACATTTTGTACTCTCGCACCAACAATTTTACGACCGGTCGGTTGACGATGAAACCGGTCAAACCGGTCACAAGGCCGGTTGCACCAACCGTTGGAATCGTTAGTGCACTCTCGCACGAACAATTTTACGACCAAGTCACAAGGCCGGTTGACGATCAAGAGGGATTAGATATCAGCTCGGTCCGATTATATTAAGGTCGTGTTAAGGTTAATACGCCGAGAACAGATTACTCGAAGAACAGCTTTATCCGACATTGCACCTCTAATTGGAACCATCCTCCTACGGGTGGTACCTCGAAAAATTTATCTATCGAATCCTTCAAAAGAAGGTTCAAAGTCATCTATAATCAAGTAATGGGATAATCTAAAAGATTAGCGGCAAACCAAATATTTAAAGGACCTGGTGCCACGAATTTAGGAATAAAAGAAAAGTCACCCAAGAAAAAAAATATATACTCGAAACCAGAAAGCTACAAAATTCAAAAATGTAAAGTGTTACGACAGGAAACGTTTAAAGATTAAAAAAAAAAATGAAAATCTACATATATTACTCAAGATACAAAATGAAAACAAAGACGCAGTCACTATCGTTAAAATTGCGCAACTACAAACTGCAAAGACAAAAACCTCAAAATTTAAAACTTTTATAGAATTTAAAACTAGAATACTGCTTAAGTTAATCAAGATAAAAAAAATACCTACTTAAAATTGTAATGTTGTAAGGCTTAAATCGTCTAAAAACTTTGAAATTAGAAAACTACAAAGGTTACTGAAGAAAAAAGAATTACATGCTTAAGAGGAAAAAAGACTTGAAACTAGTTTACTGTAAAGGTGAATCTAGAGCAAAATCTGGGGGGGGGGGGCAATATGATAAGGGCACCAGTAAATGAACAAATTGGTAAGTTTATTTTTAAAAAGAAGAAAAAACAGAATGAGGGTGCCAGAAGAATCTTGGGGGGAGGGGGGCTGGATCCGCTCTTGGTTTATTGAAAATTTTAGAACACGATTTAATCCACAACAAATGAGTATTTGTGACATCCACGTAATTGACACAAATTTAAATTTTATACATGGCTTAAAACTTAAAATCCGAAAATACCAGCAACGTTTTTTTTATGCTTCTCATTTTGATTGAGCAACCTTCAGCAAACTTATTAACTTAATTGTCGCTTAAACCTTCATATATCCTAAAAATGCATTATTTTACACATCAAAAAACGATTTTCTGATAGCAAAAAAGTTTCATTGCTCCACTGGTATTGTTTAAGTATTTGATTTATGACAGTAAGTTCTAAAATGTTGCAAATTAGGCTTGATTGTTGCCAAATAAGAAAAAACTCAAGGGCATGTATGCGGTTGAAGGAAAAATTTTTGCATGAAATAATTTGCATAATCCATAGGGCTATAAAACACAGAAGAATTCAGCTTGTGTAAATTTTTACAACCAATTTTTCAATGAAATGGGACATTCCTATGAGTTTTCTTGAAATAATTTTATTAGCAGCCAAAGAGCGGATTTTAATAATTGGAAATCAAGATTTTTTTGACAAATTATAAAAAAAAGCCTGTGTGTTTGTGTGTGTTTTTGTTTCTCTCTCACCGTGTTTGTGTCTGACTGTGTGTTTGCCTGTCTCTTCGTCTGTCTTCGTGTGTTTGTGGGTCTGATTCTGTGTATTTGTGTGTTTTTCTCTCTCTTTCATCATGTCTGTGTGTTTGACTGTGTGTTTATGTTTGTGTGTGTGGGTGTGTGCGCGTTTCGCTGCTTTGGTATTGCTATTTTGGGGAAAAGTCAAACAACCCAGGATGCAACAAAAGGATGGGGGAAAGAGATATGTGTTTTTGTCTCTCTCTCACCGTGTCTTTGTGTTTTTGGTTCGTCTGTGTACGCGTCTGATGTGTTTGTGCGTGTTTTTGTCTCTCTCTTACCATGTCTGTGTATCTGACTTTGTGTTTGCCTGTCTCTGTGTCTGTCTTTGTGTGTGTGTGTGAGTGTGTGTGCCTGACTCTCTGTGTTTGTGTGTGT
>JAQQPU010002123.1:11817-53315 GCA_029168905.1 Artemia sp. Kazakhstan ARC1039 | reverse complement strand
CATCGAATAAGGGATTAGAATTTTTGAATATTTCATTTTTACATGGTTTGTCACCTACTTGTTTACTACCATCAAGAATCTGTGATAACCATGCAACTCTTATTGATAACATTTTTACATCTGAAAATTGCCTTGATACCCATATTATTTTGAATGATGCATCCGATCATTGTGTTGTTGTTTCTGACTTCTCTGGATCAGGAGTGGAACGTGAAAAGAGACCAAATAAAAGTTATAAAAGGATAATTAACCAAAAAAAAGATAGATGAGATGAAAGTAAAAATAGGAGATATAGATTGGAATGATGTCCTAAATGTTGAAGACCCGAATCAGTCAATTGTTTTATTTTATAGTAAATTCAACCAAATATTCGACCAAGTATGTCCTATGGTATTAAGAAAGAGTAAGGATTTGCCTCGTAAACCATGGGTTACTGAAAGCCTGTTAAAGAGTATAAAAGAAAAAAATAGATTGTATAAGGTGAAGATGCAGTACCCAAATGAAATTAATGTTGAAAATTTTTAAAAATATAAAAATCTGTTAACTCTTGTTCTCAGAGAAGCGGAAGCAAAACATTATCAAAATGAATTTCGCAAATGTGATTCACCTCGGGAAACATGGAAATTAATAAATGAAAAAATGAATAATGTTAAAACAAGAAATATTCCATCTCACATTACAAGTCATGAAGGAGTCAAGATAACTGATGAGAGAGGGATGGCGGAAGCATTTGCTGGCCATTTTAGAAAAGTTGGACATGGTCTGGTGGATCAAATTTCTGCTGGAACACATAATCATAGAAAATATTTACCAAATAAAGTAGATAAGACTATATTTATGTACCCTATCCGGTTCTCGGAATACCAAAATGCCGTTACTAGTTTGAAAAATGGATTTTCGGCAGGATGTGATGGTATATCGACTTCTCTGTTTAAAGATTAGCTGGTGTACTTTTTCAGCCGCTTTTATATATTTTTAATTCTTGTATAAAAAATGGATTTTTCCCAGTTTGTCTTAAAGTAGCTAAAATTTTACCTTTGTTTAAAAAAGATGATAAAGATAACCCAAACAATTATAGGCCAATTACTATTTTATCACCTGTTTCTAAAGTTTTTGAAAAGATAATAAAAAGTAGATTTATTTCATTTCTGGAAAAGAATAAGTTTTTTTCTCCTAATCAGTTTGTTTTTTTTAGTGGTAGATCAACAGAGCAAGCAGTAGCTGCTTTACATCATTTCTTATCAGAGACTATGGATGATAGTTATTTGGCGGCAACTATATTTTTTGACATAAAAAAAGCTTTTGATACAATAGATCATGCAATTCTTTTTGATAAGCTTGAAAATATAGGAATCCGTGGAATAGCTCTGGATTTAATGAGATCGTATTTATCTGAAAGAAGTTTTAAAGTCCAAGTTTGTGAAGAATCATCTCATATTTTCCCGTTAGAAAATATAGGGGTACGCAGGGATCTGTATTGGGGCCGATACTTTTTTTTATTTATGTAAATGATCTTCCAAATTGCATGCCTTCAGGTGATGAGTTACCAATATTGTTTGCGGATGATACAGCAATTAGTTTGAGGGTGGGCAACGAGGAGGACCTACGATTGTCCTTGGAGACTGTTGCTTTGAATTTAAATTCTTGGTTTCATGATAACCGATTAATACCTAATTTAGAGAAGTCGGAATTTATGGTTTTTGGGAGAAGTTCGAGGTCAGTGAAGCGTGTGTCATTTCAAATTATTAATATTGGAGCTTCCTCCATAAAAAGAGTGGATTTATTTAGATATTTAGGTATTTATATTGATTCAACTCTGTCGTTTAAGACGCATATTAGTAAACTTAAAGCAACAGTGTCCAGGAATCTCGGTTGTTTGCATAGATTAAAGTTTCTGTTTCCATACCAAATCATTAGAAGTTTATATTTTTCATTAATTGATTGTTATTTCCAGTATTGTCCGACTGTTTGGATGTTGACTTTCCCTTCACATATACGAGGACTCCAAATTGTTCAAAATAAATCAATAAGAATTCTGGACCATTTTTTAGCACACCCTTGGAAGACAGAGGAATTATTTGAAATTAAAACATCTTTTCTATTTTTTGATATTCTGGATTTACAACAAATTTTGCACCTTAATTTGGGCATATGGTTTTTGAAAATCCAACATAAAGATCATTTTTTCAATAGTATGAAACTTTTGGTTGAAAATAAACATAGCCATTTATCAAGAGCTAGGATTAAGTTTCTTTCCCTGTTTGTTAAAATTGAGAGATCCAGACTAAGTTTAAGATATCAAATTCCTCATATTGCGAATAAATATAATTTATTTGAATTAGTAAGTGAATCACCATCACTATGCATATATAAAAAGAAATTGAAAAAGATGGTCCATTCAGCCTACAGTAGCGGGGATTGATTGTATTATTGATTTATTTATAAATTGTTAAGTAAATACCATCCCTATCTCCGTGAGTCGATAGTTAAGTTATGTATGGTTTTTTTTTTGGTTTTTTTTTCTCTCTCATTTCTTCTTTAAATTTATTTTAAATCTTGTTATTTTCTTATCAAATTTTCTTTTCTTTCTGAAGCTATGATAGCGGGAAGTGTAATTTTTTCTTTTCCCCTATTGTTTGATAAAGGAGACATTACGAGATTCCTCTCTTCTCCTTTGTACAATATTTATGTATATGTTTTTGTTAAATAAAGTCAAGTCAAGTACCTAGTAGCGTCTTCGGTCAATGGTAACTTTTCTTCAGTAGCGCTCGAATAAAATTCTCTCCCCCCCCTCCAAGAAAAATGCCGGCGAATCGCCCCTGAGCAAGGGTAATTCAGATAGTCTATCAGTTCTCTGAGTCATTTGAAGGCAATTGGAGACCAAAAAATTGGTCAAAATTCATGACTAACAATGTTCATTAAACTTCGCGGTAATAAAGGTGCCCTAGGTTTTTAGACTGTCTAGATTTAGCATACTGGAATTGCAGATGGTTAACCAAGACTTAGGGTTGACATATGGCTAATAATGTTCACTAGACTTGCTGGCAAATGGGTGTTGCTTAACCAATATATTGGGTGTTCTGAGCCAAATTCCTGAATTCTTTTGAAGTACCTTACTAACAGGATTTGGCTCCATTCAATTATCAAAGTAATTCTGGCTATTTGGTAAACTTTAGTTCCCTCTGAGTGGCGGTGAAGCCCTGAAGCAATTTTATGCAAAATACCTTGAAGGGTCTCTTGCTTTGCTGTTGGTTTCACTACAATTGATGTATGCTATCACTCCATAATCAATTTTTGATCTGATGAACATCTTATAAAAATACAGGAGAGCTTTGGAAACTTTTGCCCAGGAGAAGGAAGTAAGTTGTCTAAGGACAGATATTTTTATGCAAGATCTCTTAATAGCTTTGAATTAAGCATTCCATGTGAGTTGTTGATCCATGGTTAATCCTAAAATCACAAGGTTAGATTAAAGCTGAATTAATGAACCTTCAATGTAAAACTGTGGTATTTGGCCTTTTTGTTTGCTATGGAAGATTGGTGCTTTTGTTTTAATGGCTGATATTGGAATCGACATTGGTTAAAAAAAAAACTTTTAGTCCAAGTTTGGCGTTTTGTAGATTAGTCTCCAACTCTTCAGTTGAGCATCCGCATCCCTAAATAGTGACATCATCAGCTAATTCCCTTTTGAGTATTGTTGACCTCGGAAGCTCCAATTCTGAAATCATAAGTAAGAAAAGTAGAGGGCTAGGAGGAGATCCCTGGGGTTAGAATAAGTTTATTTAACAAACAAATTACATGAATAAATAATTTTCTAAACTGGCCGACGGGGAGCTGAGCTCGATGTGTCGGCCAAAAACATAAAATAAAAAAAAAATTGCCGAAATAACGAATAAAGCATATCAATAAGGAAAAAAAAGACACACATGGTGGGAGATAACAGAGGAGGCCACCCCAGCGCGAGAACACCACAACAAATTTCATACTAAAATCCAAATTCACCAATCCCAACATCCAGGCAAAGAACAATTTTTGAAATATGTTTTTTCAAAGAAAATCGGCTCTTGAATCTTGGGGACACATCTATTAAATTAAATTTATTTGCAATATGAAGAATCTGGTATCTGATTGAGAATCTAGCTCTTTCAGATTTAATTGGGGGAAGGCGATACTTCTTGGAGCGGACGTGGTGGGCAGGAGAAATGCGAGTCTCAATTATACCCAGATCATGGAAATAATTTGCTGAAGATTGGATATCATAATACCACATTGCTGTATGCAGGTCTTTCAGTTGTTTGAGATTAAGTATATTGAGAAAAAGATATAAAGTTTTGGGTTTGTGAAAGATTTTGAAGCCTCACTGGGCGATGAACAAAAGCACCCAGAATTTTGAATTATCTGAAGAGGTTGGAGATGGACCATAAATGTGTTGAGGTATATTACAGGACAATATTTAAAATAGGATTCAATTAGAGAATGATATAAAATTTTAAGGATGGAAAAAGGAAATACATGTTTCATTCTATGAAGACAACCTAAGTTATGGGCAAGTTTCAATCTCAAATAATCAGAATGCTTACGGAAAGATAAAAGCTCATCAAGAATAATCCCAGGGTAACGAAATGATTTTACTCTTTTTATCCTACTTTGATTTACAATTAACTCTTCTATGGTAATTTTATCTACTGCCCGCTGTGACCGCCCAAAAATCATGAATTCAGTTTTAGAAAAGTTCGGAGCCAGGTAGTTACATGTAAACCAATTATTCAAAGAATTCATTGCTGTTACCATTTTCTCAGCCAACAAAGATGGGGTTTTGGCCTTTACTGTCACTGCCGTATCATCTGCAAAAATTACTGCTAAACTACTATCTTGGGGTAAACACCTCGAAAGGTCATTTATATAAATCAAAAATAGTAATGGCCCTAATACTGATCCCTGGGGGACTCCAATATCATCAATTACAATATGGCTTGATAGGTGCCCATTTACTTCAACCTGAATTTTTCAACCATGCAAGAAAGATTTTATTAGATCTAGGCCTTCACCTCTAATACCTGCATTATTAATTTTCTTCAATAAAATTTCATGGTTTAGCGTAGCAAATGCCTTTTTTATATCATAGAAAAGAGTAGATACATGATTTTCATCATTTAATGAATCATTAATCTCCAGGATTAGCGCTGCAATAGCTTGTTCAGTAGAATGACCCGCCCTGAATCCAAACTGATTTTTAGTAAATAAATTCCTTTTATCAAAATACGAGACAATTCTTTTCGGAATAATTTTTTCAATAACCTTAGATACAGGGGAAAGAATAGCTATTGGGCGATAGTTACCTATATCTGTATTATCACCTTTCTTATGAATTGGAATAACTCTTGCAGATTTCCATACTTTCGGAAAGATCCCTGATGACATTGATGCATTTAAAATATGAAGCAACGGGACATGAATTACACATGCAAGTTCTTTCAGAATATTTGTGGAGAGCCCATCTAGACCTAGAGAATTACCACTCTTTAGATTCATAATTACTTTCTGGAACTCACCGAAAGTGACAGGGGCCAGGAACATACTGGAATTTTCGGATGGCGGGAGTTATTCTTTATATGAATGAGATGGAGATTCAGGGGATTCCAGTTCAATGGTAGAACTAATATGAGAAAAATAATGACAAAAATATTCTGCAACAATATCCTTCCCCTTCAACTCAGCACCATTTTCATTTATGATCACTTCAGGGTGTGGATTTTTAATATTGTTTCCAATTTTTTCCTTAATTAATTTCCATGTAGTCCGAGGTGAATCAGATTTTTTAAATGCATTTTCATAATACATTTTTTCACTTGTTCTGATAGTTTTAACTAGCAAATTTTTATAATTTTTGAATTGCTGTACATTATGAGCTGAGGGGTATTTCATTTTTATCTTATACAGTCTATTTTTTTCCTTGATAGATTTTAGAAGTAATGGACTTATCCAAGGTTGTTTGGGTGAGGTTCTTTTCCGGTGTGTAGTTTTAAATGGGCAATGAAGGTCCAGTTTTTCATTCAAAATTCGATAAAATATATCTAAAGATATGTTGGGGTTATTTTCATTAATAACTTCCCTCCATCCTACATCACTAAGATTAGATTTCAATTTATTCATATTTACCTGTGAAAAGTTTCTCCTCTTCATATGATTTTCTTTATTGACTATCTTTTGCGCTTTGAAGTCAGACATTAAAATACAATGGTCAGATGTATCCTCCATAACCACGAATGTAGCCTCACATGGATAAGATGCAAAAATATTATCAATCAGAGAAAAAGAAGAATTTGTTATACGTGTCGGAATAAAACATACTGGGTTCATACCATGAGAAAGGTTACATTCCAAAAACTGAAGTACATGTCGGTCGATTCCTTGCTGTCTAGATGGGAGACATCCCATTAAATCAATATTGAAGTCCCCAAGGATTAAAAATGGCATTCGAAGATTTGATATCACACTTAACATATTTTCAAATTTATCAATAAAATCTGCCTTATTTGATGAGGGAGGACGATAAATTACAGCAATTAAAAGTTTATCATTATTTGCTAGAAAACATTCAACAATACAGCTTTCGAAAATCATCTCCGTATTCAAATATAAAAATGCTTCTTTCAGTCGTGCCGGAATATAAATTTTAACCAGTATTGCTAAACCACCTTGCTTTTGTTGAGTTCTACTTCCGTGAAAAAATTGGAAATCACTAATATTAATTTTTTTTGCCGAAATTTCATCTAAAAATGTTTCACAAACTCCAAAAATATCTGTACCAGATTCAAATAATTTTTTTTAAATGCATCTTGCCCGCTCCTCCATCCACGACAGTTCCAAGAAGATATTCTCCTCATATTTTGTTTTTTATGAACTATTTCATGAGAAAACAGATATTTATTTGGGGGGGACTAAAAAAGAATTTAAAATTTCATTATTATCATGGGCTAGGGGCGTTTGGAAAACATTACTAAAAAGGGCTGAATTTCTTTCCAATTCCTCCAGCCTAGATGTAGGGATCTCGCGAACCTGGCTAACCATTATCATGTACTGATCTCACGCCAAAGAGTACCCCCCCATGCCTCTCCCACAAAAAATTACAAACATTAAAATTCACTAAATAAATTCTTAATCATAATAATATCACCCAAATACATCAAACCGCACAGAACCCACCACATTTTTTATTTCAACCCAAATAAATATCGAACACTTATACTCACATTATTTAACAAAACTAATCCACTATCATATCGACACAATTAGTCTTAGAAAAATCATGTTTCCATATTTGCGATTCGACCACCATGTTTCCTTTCAAGGTCAGTAATTAGAGCGAAACCTTCACTAACTGTTAGTCGTTCATTCGAACCATCTCGCCGCTTGATCACTAGGCAGGAGGGTACACCTTTCGACAACCAAGAGTCAATTCCAAAGTCGTGCAATTTCAATTTCACATGAAGCAACCTCTTTCGAACTTCACGAACAGACTTCGGCGCATCATCCGTCAGATATATTTTCTCGAATCCTCCAATTTTTTTGTTTTTCAGTTTCTTGGCGTTCTTCAAAATCTCATTCCTGATTAACCTCGATGGCAATTCAAATTTCAAGAATTTGGCATTTTCCCTGAAATCCACCAACTTAACTGGGCTTGGGGCTGGGAGATCAAGGCCTTCAATAACAACTTTAGACAGTAATTCTTGTGCTCTTATTTCATCTTGAACTTTCATATTCCACATCACTAAATGTTTATCATTTTCATTACTTTCCAATTTCATCAGAGTAAGCGACATATTGTCGATATGTGATTTAAGCGCTATATTTTCCTCTGCCAACACAGATATTTGATTTTTGAAGCTTGCCGTCTCTAATTCAACATTCTGAACACGCGGTATCAGCTGCGCCACTTCTTTACTCGATTCAGAAACAATTTCTTCCAATTTTTTTACATTATCTTCAATTGCTTTGATGTTACATTTTAATGATTCTAATGTGGCAGTATTTCCTTTAACTGTTTCTAAAATCAAACTGATACTTTCTGCTAAAGACTATAGAAATTTCATCACCTTGACTCGTTGCCGTAGACGCAGACACGTTTAGAGATTCTTCCATTTTCTTCTTTCTCTTTCCCATACTTTAGAAAGTTATCCAAATTCAAATATCAAAGTTCATAAGTTTAGTTCACAGTAAACTAATTTATCACGGTTAATAACTGTTCAACTAGACCAATTCATTCACTTGTAATAGGTCCCGGTGCGAAGAGCTCTCACTCGGTTGAATGCATTCAGGTAACTGTATCAATTGAGGCGGTTGCCTCAACCCTTTTTACTGATCAAAGTAACTGATCTACTCAAACCCTAAGAGATTGTTGATTAAGCAATTCTAAACAAAATGAATAGATGTCTTGCAGTAGACCATTGAAAGACGGATTGCACATAACTTCTCTTTTGTTGCATTTTCATATGTACCTTTAAAATCCATCAATAAGACTAGTAGAATTTGGCCTTGTTCCAAGGTTGCTTGGATGGCTTCTTTAAGACAAACATGACTCCATCAAGTGTTGACATTCCCCTTTGAAAAACCGACTGATTGAGAAAGAGGATGTTTTTTCTGCAAATCATTCCAGTCTCTTTTGGGTCATCTTTTCCTTTATTTTCCCAAGAACTGGGAGTAGAGACTATAAGAAAAGGGTTTTTCTGGTGGTTTACCTTTTTTCCTAATGGACTTAATAGTAGCTTCTTTACAAACGATTGTGAAATTCTCTTCCGCCATAGTTTATTACAGAGCAATAGCAAGTTTTGGCGGAACTTCTCTCTGGCTTACGTTGCCCAAGTTCATCCTATTTTGTCTTCTTCTGATGCTGATTTCATATTTACTGTAACAAGGGTCTCCTTTAATTCATTCATTGAGAAAGGGCTAATCAGTTGCTCTTTGGGCTGCATTCTCCATTTAATTTGCTCACTAATGGAACACCAATTGGTGTTCTTGAGCTTTGTGTTTTTGGTACATGTCAGCAAGAATTTCTGCGTTGTGCTCATCACCTTGAATTGATGAACCATGTATTTCAAAGGTTGGAATTTTTTCCAGTCAAATCTCCTTGCCAATCCTTCCCTGAATAAAACTTTTTACTTGGGCTACAGGGATATTTGCATATATTTTTTTTCAGAAAAAGGTGAATCTTGCTTGTCTTTTTGCCGTTTTTATGAATTTGTGGATTTTGGCCTCTGTTTTTTCATTTCTATAAAAATTTTCCAGAGCTCCAGTTTTGCTTAAATGGTTTCTTGCTTTCTTCTTTTCCTTTGCTGCAACTTCTGTGATGCTAGGTCTATTCCGCCATATCTTTGGTTTCCTATAGTAAGATCTTAAAGGTGGTTAAGATAGCTTTCTGGTACTATTGCTTTCTTTGCTGCTTTTAGGATTCTATATTTTCTTGATATAATATCAGAATTAGTTGATAAAGTGCAGGCTAGTGTGTTGTTGTTGGACTTCAGAGAACTCAATTTTCTTCCCTGAGGGGATGGTAGCATAAGCATAGAGGGAGATTGAGAAGAAAATGCTTTTTTAATGGAATATTATGTTGACCTTACATTCTAAGACTCACCATACTAATTAAAGAGCTTATAAATGTGTTTTGGTAAAACATAACTGTGGGAAAAAGCTACCTTCCTCCATATTCACTAAGCATATGACAAAAACTCTAGGATTACTAACCTGTTCAATAGGTGCTTAATAAACAAATCCATCTTCCTCTTGTTAGACAGTATATTTTGTACTCGCATTTGTGTACTAATCAAGCAGTGTTGAACTAATGAGACCAAGCAGGTCTGTTTACACCATATATGTAAATTCTCAAGGTTAAGGAAATCATTTATACAACTATTTTCAAGTAACCCTTTGTTGACTCCAACAGACTGACATTGGTACATAGGGCCAGTGTAATTTGATAGATGTTTCCAAGTAAACCAGTTAACCACGTATGTGAAATTGTTGCCAATGACCTATGATCAAGGTCAAAGAACTGTTACACAACTAGTATACAAGCCAAGTAAGAGTTCATTGACCCCAACTGAGTGACCTTGGCACACAAAGCTGTTATAAATGGATAGATAGTATCTGCTGAGGTTCACACTCAACGAGATATTCCCCAGTGTTATTCCGTCCCTCCCAATACCAAGATCGAGTGCAAAAGCAGGCATGTTGCACCTTTTTTTTAAGACAGGATCATGGAAGGATTTTTGTTCGGCATGATTGAAGGAGTGAAGTAGGGCCATCCCCCAAAAATGCTCCCAGATCTGTCCAGCAGCGTTTACTGTAGGCCTATATCTTTTTAAGCTAAATCATACTAGGACTTTTGATCTGTTCCACTAGAGGACCAAAGTGGGCCTTCGATCTCTCAAACGTTCTTGGCCCTTTTTCGACACTCTACCCCTCCCAAGTTTTAACAGAAAGCTAGATAGATTAAACCTTGAACAAATAGAAATTTAAAGGAAGGCTCAAGTCAAACCTAGGACAAACAGAAATTACCATGAAAGAATAAATGAAACCTACATAAAAAAGAAAGGAAAAAGTATAGTCAAGTTAAACTTAAAGTAAACGTAAAATAATTTAAACAAGAGGTGGCTGCTGACTCCTAAAACCCAACAAATACTCGCAAAAGGCCCCTAAACATAATAGATTTGATAAGTAAAAGATGCAAATAAATGATTTTCTCCTGCTAATTTAGTGTTTCTGCCATATGTATGTTGCTTCCCTTTTCCAAAACAGAAACTCTTTGTTTATTCCAAATTTGCTACATAAAGAAAAAAGAAGAAAAATCAGGTATTGATTTACAACTGAAATTAAATTCCTGAAAAGTGTATGGAAACTAAGTGCACAACACAAACAACAGACCTAAAATAAATGTTGCCACTAGCAACATGTATTTGTGCAGATTATTTTCACACATTACTAGTTTTGGTAAAGATATGAAGTAGGAACTTCATTTACAACCTGTTTCTGCTTTCGCTGTTAATAGATAGCATGATTTTAGGAAGCTAGGCTATATAGATTTTAGGTAGCAAAAATGAGCAAATTGTTAATTTTCAAGGAACCCATGTCTGAGGAGGTAGTTGACGATTTGGAATTCAATAGGAATGAAAAGCAGATTAGTCTCCCTATTTTGAAATATGTCAAAACATCACAACAGCAGAATGGCTTAAAACATGGTGACTACAAGCGCTACAGGTAAGCGTAATGTTAATTTGGATTATTAAAAAAAAATAATTGTAGGGATATCCAACACGCAGCTTTAAGCCTTGGGAAGGAGATCAGATAATTTGTTTTGAAATGGGGATAGGCAAGGGTTCATTTGTGCGTCTTAGGCCATGGCTTTCAAGAAGGAGGGGGTTCTTTGGACCAATCTCAGGTGGAGGATTTTCTCCTATATAGCCCCAGAGGGAAGATATGACGTATATTGTCATGGATCAATGATAGGGCCTGCCTTACTTTTGTTTTATGGTTAGGAGCTATAGCGTTTCTAAGCTAATCTCCTGGGAAATTCTTTTGCTCTAAAATTACAGAATGGAAACATTCTTTAAAGTCTTAATGACTGGCTGGATAACGTGGCTTAATTTTAGTATGTAGCCCCCCCCCCTCCAACACACACATACCCTTTTATTGCAATATGCATCCAAAATATGCTTTTTGAGACACTGTCTCACAAGAAAATATTCTGGCCCTTCGACCATACTTAGAGGTTTGAATTGTACGCACACGACCAGATTTCCCTCCATTAAAAACACTAAAAATGTGGCAAATGTGTTGATGATTCATCACACTAGCATTTGAGGAGGGCTTGGTCAAAGATCAAGGGTGAATAATTCAATTAGTTTTTTTCATAGGACAGAGGTGTAAAATGCTTAAAACGTGAATGCTTAGGCTATTATTTTCCACTTTATAGGATGCAAAAATCTCGACCCTATCTCTGTTTAGGTTTATGTTAAATAATACATAGCACATGGTATACACAATAGACTGCCTAGCTAAAAAGAGTGGTCACAAGTAATTCAATCCTATGTGTACCTAAGTACCATATCAAGATTTGAAGTAAAGTATGTTTATGCTACCCTGAAAGTGTGTGGGATTTTTTAGTAAAAGAGAATGCGAATACAACAAAATAGATTGAGATCATAATATTTCACAGCATAGAGAAATTAAGATTTCTGCAGCCAATCTGTGCAAGTTCATTTTTAAGTTTTTATGTTTTGTTGTCAAGTACGTAATTGGCCTGTAAATTGAATGTTACAAAAATAGTTCCTGAGTAGCATGGTTAATACCAAAATACCCTATCAAGCATATCATTTACCCCAGCATTTGATTGAAGTATTATAATCGAACACCTTCAACAAAATCTTTTGCTGAATTTCGTCTGCTCAATTCTAATGGATCTGATTTGCCTCTGAACAGTTGAAATTTAAACCAATCTATCCCTAAAAATTGGCATAATCTTTTATATTCACTTTGATGCTGCTATTTTCATGGAGAAAAATTGATTTTTATCTTCAATAATGAACATAAAAAATTGCATTTTTGTTTCACAAGACTGAATATTCAGTTAGTGTCATAATAAGCAGCAAATTCAGGTGGGGTGGATTCAGGGTATTACAAAAATATTATGGAAACACGACACTTACCTAGCTACTAGACTCCAGCATAGCCATGTAATTCAGGTAAAATGTCCACAAAAGACATTTTGTTGAATCATGATATGTTTAAAACAAATCATATGGGGAAGGATTAACTCCATTTTCTACTTTTATCGAAGTAAAGCTTTGATTTGGAACCTTTAAGTATTTTTTTTTTCTTTTATTTGCAACCAAAGCATCAAAGGTTTTTTTTTGGGGGGGGGGGGCCCAAAACTGCACCATTTTGCATAAAATCTGACCATTAAATCCTTATACAGTAATAAATAGAAAATTGAAACATTATTCAGCCAAAGGAAAAAGAAAAACGTTGTTATTTTGTCTATACGTTTTAGTTTCTGTCATTTGATAACAGCTTTAAGTGATATAACATTTTCTGAACTTATATTTTGCATTCAGTTTACGCTTATTTTTGAAATTTTAAACTGGGTGCATATTTCAGCGGTTCAGCTAAAGTATTAGTTCATCCGGTAAACCTGCAAACCCGACTTTCTTAAGTACAAAATGGATGAGCACTCTCATTAAAAAGTCTAATTTTTTGCTTAACTGACAATTGCTCAATATGACAGAGGTCTAATTTGTGTTAAGTGTTTCAGTCTTTTGATATGATTTGCTCTTTGTATTGCTTTTATATTTTAAAGTCAGTATTGTGCCAGAAGAATAAAAAGACTGCGAAAAGCCTTAAAACTTCAGCAAGGGGATCGTCGTCATTTCAAGAAAAAGGACATTACTGCTGAAATGCTGAAGGATGAGAGGTATTTGCATCTTGTTCTAGTTGACGCTGAACGGGCTTGGGCCTACGCTACAGAGTTAAAAGAAGAATCGAAAAATCAGCCAAGAAAAGGACATCATGTGATAAAGCGCCTTGGTAAAGCAGTTGAAAGATCAGAACATTTGGAAGAGCTTTGTCAGGGCTCATCTATTGATGCAAGGTTAGTATTTACTATAGATACCAAACATTTTTGCAAACAGATATGGGGTTTTCCCTGAGTTTTACCAATCAGTTATTAGCACCTTAGATTATATTTAACTGCAGTTATGAAAATATGGCATAACGTTTTTCTATGTGAACGATAAATGCTAATGAATAGCTTAGAGTATTAGGTTGAAACTTTCATGGTATGTTGAGGTGTATTTAGAACTAATAAATATGCATGATATGCGTACTATTACTACAAGTATTAGCAGTACAACTACTGCTACTGCTATTAGTGTTTCTTTTACTAAGGCTAGTGGTTTTATTGTAGAATTTCGAAGGACTATTGAGGGGATGCTGGGCGAAATCAAGACACTTTTTGCATAGTTTGTCAAAAGGAGCACATTTGTGATATATCAGGGACGGCTGAGGTGTTAAGTCAAAACTGTCAGAGCGTGTTGATTGGGAAGTTGAATTAAATAAAAACATTATGTGTATCCATTTTTATCAAAAGGATTATTTGCAATATCTCAGGAAATGCTAAGAGAATTAACTTGAAACTTTCAGGGCACACGAAGAGGGATGATTGATTAATATATGTCAATGCTCAAGGTTGTTACGTGATGGGGGCTAGAATTCCATCGGCACTGTAGAATCTCCAAGGTTATACAGATAATCAACCCATTTATTTGAATATTATTTCCCACACCCATTCATCCAAAGTACTATAGTACAACTATTATTAAAATTCGTTGCGCGATTTTGTTCAATATAGTAAATGTTAAGCCAAAGTCAAGATTCTTTTAGAGAAAAACTGAGAGGATTCAAAGTATTATTATTATATAGTCTTAACCAATGAAAAAACTTTCTCAACTGAAAACGAATTTTAATATAAAAAAATCCACAAAAAATGTTTTTCAGAGAAAAGTAAAGAGTAACATTAAACCAATGATGAACAGAAATAAAGTCAAATAATTTATCCAGCGTAAAATACCCATAAATCACTATCAATAAATGAAGGAAACCCAAATCGAACAGAAGTTAGGCCTACTATAAATAACCAACTCAAACTTGAAATGAGCAGAAACTACAACAAAGAGGAGTAGGACTGATGTTCTCTGGGCCATCTAAAAACCAGAACGTAATTTGTAATTTACTGAGAACAAAACCATTTAAAACGTGTTTTCTTTTATAACTTAAATAAATCCAATGATTTTGAGATTTTCTGGAATGTATAATAATATATATTAAACTGTAAATCTACTTTCAAGTGTTCTTGTAAATTACGTTCTGGTTTGTAGAAGCCACAGGGCGGCGTTAGCCCTCCTCCTGTTTGGGGTAGTTTATTTTAAAATATTTATTGTAACTTCTGTTCGTTTTATTGATTGTGATATTTTGTCTTTTTTTGCTTGAAATATTATTTGACTTTATTTCTGTTCATATTTGGTCTAATATAGCTCTTTACTTTTCTTTGAAAAACTTCTTTTGTGGAAAGATTTTTTAAAGTAACACTTAAAAAAACTCCAAATATTTTATTCATAAAAGCCTATATAAACGAAAAAAGGAGAGACAAACTGTATTAAAGAATTCACACATATTAGAACATATCTTAAAAATATGCAAAAACGGTACACAAAATAAAAAAAAAAACGAAAAGAAGCTCTCATGTGATAAACTGAGATTGTTGTTTTCAAACAAGATGCAATGCACCTATTGGTAGAAGTGCAACACTGGTCCAGAAAAAACAGTTGTATAATATTATATAATTTCTTAAGGCATTTTTAAACATGTTATTTTAGCTAAATGAAAGGATATTTTTATTTTAAAATCTTACGTATGATATGAGTTATGTTAAATATTCGGCATACCTAGGAGGTGACTCCAAAATGCTCGCCATACCCCAAAATTGGCATAGGTACATTCTGTGCCGAGGCACCACCTCGAGTACTAAGGATGGGTATAAAGTGTTTCGGCTTCATTCTCTATCTGAGGAATGCAATGGCCTTTGAAGTCCCTCGTCCTCTGTTTGGGATAACTACCCAATGAGATGGAAACTACCCAGTTTTCAGAACTATAAAAAAAAACAACTTTGACTGGACTTCCATCAAGTAAACCACCAAATACGCGTCCTATGACTATTCTTACGAACAAGTAATGTGACGAACTGTAATGTAAATCAAGTGTCCGATCCAAGTTGGATCACCTTCACGCCATGAAAAATGAAGTATCCCTTTCTGTCATCTGTGTTTTCGAGATATTCCTGGTTAAACTTTGATAAAACTGGATCGAAAAAAAACCCAGAGAAATGCGACTTTTGGTGTATCTAAAAAATACCATCACTTTTCACCACTTCACATTCCTAGTGACATCGAGGTCCTCTTGGTGAAGGTGAACCTATCAAACAAATCTTCTATTGTTGGTACACTATATAACCCAGTAAAAATCAAAATGACTGAACACTCGGAGCAGTATTAAGAATTTGTAAAGAGAAAATTTTTCAAAGTCAAGGATTATTATCCAACGTGACCTTAATATCCATCATGGTCAATGGCTGAAAAGTTGTACGACTGATGCGAAAGATGTAGCTCTACTAGACCTAAGTCTTGCTTATGGTCTAGATCAGTTTGCTGAATTCGACACTTATGTCGCTCACTGACCATTTGGTCTCTCTCAATATTGAAAACTATCTTTTTATCAGGGATCATGTGGCAGTTGTAGCTCATGGAAAGCTGAAAATACCTCCACATGTAAAGTATGAGCGGATGAATAAGCTGTATCACTTGGTGGACTGAGATGATCTGCGGAACTGCCTAGTGGCAAAGCCATGGAGTAAGTTTACACAAGGAGACCCAACTTATAAACCGTCAATCTGGGAGAGCGATAATTGAGGCTATTGAGTAATTTGTCCAATAAAAGACAATACGAATCTCTTGTCGAGATAAGCCATGGGTTAATGCTGGCTGCAGAAAAACGACTAAGGTTAAAAAAAAAGGCTCTCAAGAAACAGTGTTGAACTAATTCAGATGGAGATCGGGATACTTTTATTTGAGATCGGAATTAGTCAGTAAAAATCATAACCAAAATAGAGCTGAGTATAAGTTCGAAATAAAACCGAAAAGGGCCCGCTTACGGCGGTGGTAGAAGCTTGTCATAAACGCCCTTCCCTCATCTAAACCTTCTTGACTTCCATCGCTTCATTTCGAAGGGGTAATGCTTCATTTTCGCCAGGAAAAAGCAAATGTTCTTCCAGAAGTTGTTGAAAAGATATGTCAACTTGATGACGCTGGAGTCTCCTCTTCCCTTTTTTTCCTACCAACAGTTGCGGAGATCCCTAGCGTAACCTTAACTAGAAGGAAGGTATTTAGAATACTCAGTTAGCTGGTTGTCACCGAAGCCTCAGATCCTGCCTCGATCCCAAATTTTGTCCTCAAAAGATGTGCCCCTGAACTTGCGGGTCCTATTACCTCCTTGTTTAGAAAATGCTTTTCACTGGAATCATTCCTGAAACCATCGAAAGTTGCTTACGGTGTTCCTGTCCCATAAGGTAGATTTGATGGCACTAGTATTAGGTCTTACCGCCCAATTACCCTCCTATCCTGCGTAGGAAGATTTTGTGAGGGCGCACTACATAAATATTTTTATCTGTAATTTGAGTCACATCGGTTATTGGCTGACACAAAATACGGGTTCCGTAGAAAGCGATCTACGTTAGACAGTCTCATTGTGCAGTATTAGGAGTTGGTTGAGTTCCGGTCTCAGGGGTGTGACATTTGTCTTCTCTATTTTGAAAAAACAAAGGCTTTTGATCATGTATGGTACAGAAGCCTTCTGCCTATAATAAAAGCCCAATGTGTCTTTGGTCGGCTATTTGAGGCGTTTCCTGGCTTTTTTTTGTCAACGAACTCTCTTCCTTGTGTTCATAAATGACCTAGGAATAACCTTGCAATATAAGCTCACCAATCTAGTGATGATCCGACAACAATGATCTCCATATCAAAGATCTAAGATTCTAGTCAACTCCTTGAAAAACTTCCGGCCGACTTTGATTTATCTTCAAAGGAGGGTTAATAAAAATATTAGATAGACTGTGCCCTCTTTGAGTCCACGTTTCTTCAGATCTCACACTGGCTGAGCATCTCAGGAAAGTGAGATCCTCCTACTCCAGGAAACTTGGGTTGCAGAGATTTGAAATTATCTTCTCTGACGAGTCCATCTTGCATCTCCTCGCGTCGTGCATCATACCAGTCATGGAACATGCTTACCCTTTAACAACGTTAAAGGGCACTGATGACTTGATATTAACATTTGCGTAGTTTACGACGTCTTTGTAGCGAATGGAAACTTTCATTTTTGACACTTTCTGATTTTCGCTCTTGCTTATCTTCTAACCGCAAGTGTCTTTGTTCTTTACTTTCGTTTTTGACGCGTTGTGAATCTCATTGTCGCATGTCTTCTAGCCACACAATTCTTTCTTCATCACTTTCGTTTTGACTTGTTCTGATTCTCGTTGTTGCTTTCCTCTTAACGTAAATGTCTTTTCTCTTCAGTTTCATTTTTGACACATTCTGATTCTCGTTGTCGCTTGTTTTCTAACCACAAGTGTCTGTTCTTCACTTTCGTTTTTTGACACTATCTGATTCTCACTGTCGCATGTCTTCTAGCCGCACAGTTCTTTCTTCTTCAGTTTCATAGTTAATTTGTTTTGATCCTCGTTCTTGCAAGTCTTCTAGCCGCATTTTTCTCTCTTCGTCATATTTCAGACAATATGTCAATGCCCTTTGCTTTAGATGCCCGTATTGGTATAGTTTCACGTTATGGTCCAGGCTGTTGATTTGTTGATTGTTCAGGTGGTTCGATGGAAACTTTTTTTTCAACGGATCATCATTTATAACAATTGTAAATTTGCATTGACTTTTTTACATAATTATGATCACAGATTTACCTTTAAAACCTTGTCATTAGATATAAACATTCAGGAAAAACTATATGGCTTTTTCTTGGTTGAATAGTAAAAAAAAAACACATAAAAAATTAATTTTTCCAAAATTAAAGCTGTTATAGAATTTTCTCTAACTTGTAACTTATCTTGATTGTTCTTCAGATCAGGAAATCCCAGGATACCAGTGTTCAAAAAAAAAAAAAAAAAAAAAATGGAGCTGTTTTTGCAGAAAAAATTATAATTACATTCATAAATACGCAATTATTGCTCGTTTAAAGAGATCAAGATATAAATAAAAGGACTGTTAAAATAAATGTCTAGTTTATGTTTCTTTAAAGTCCTTGAATAAATTTTTGAAAGTTCCCAGACAAATTTGTGTATATAAATAAAGTAAGCAGGTTTAGTTTGATGACAATAAGTGTATTCCGTTATTTCTTAAATTAATCCTAATCTCGAGAGGATGTCCTTTTGAATTCGCGAAATTCAAGAGACGTTCAAGTGCTTGTTTCGTCACTGGAAATTTGTCTCTTTGAAACCCTTTGTTCTAAAACGATGCTTTGGTTTATGTAAATAAAATATCCTTATTTTTATAGGTCAAAGCTAGAAAGTCAGGCATACGTGAATTGGCTTCGAGGGATGTACTATTTTGAACGAGAAAAATTCCGTGAAGCTCAAGAATTTCTCTCAAGGGCTAAAACTTTCTATGAGAATCTTACGTCGATCCTTCCCTACGACGAGTCTCCATTGTACGCCCAGAAAGCTGAAGAACTTATCCCATTGCTAAGATTCTGTGCATTCAATCTCGGAGAAAAGTCGGCTCGTGAAATCATTAGCTCAGAAGGTAATAACATCACACTGATGTGTTGGTCTGTTTTTTAACTTGGAACTTACCCTATAATGCCCTAAAGAATAAAGATTTGACTCTGTCCACGCACAAAGAACTATCTATCTCTGCATTAAGCTCGCAACGGATTTCAAGCTAGATGAGTGCATTACAACTATATTGTCTGACTGTTTTACTTAGGAATTTTTTCACTTTTGCATTCTTCCTTCCCTTAACCCTTCCATGGTGCGTGTAACCAAACCGTTTCGAAGTTTAATTATATACATCTCTTTCTAAAGGGTTGAGAAAAGTGAATTAAATTGAGATATAAATTCAGAGTTTGAGGTAAATTGTTACGAATTTTGTCCTCGTCCCTTTAGATCAATTTTGGCGTAGGTTGAGATCATTCACTTTCAGTATGCTTAACTTTACTGCTTAGTACAACTACTACCAACAGCTTACTACAGCACTAAGCCTCCTGAGGCCAACAGCTGCACACGTTCCTTCATCTCAATCTGTTTAAAACTTCCCTCTTTACCCCCTCCGAAGAAGTTCTAATTTCCTTTAAATCCTTTCTTTCAGTCCTTTCCATCCTATTCGAGGACGAACTGCTTTTCGTTTGGCCCTAGATTGATGACCAAAAAAGGTGATTTTTGGCAATCGACCATTCTTCGCCCGCAAATACGTGTCATAGCCATCTCAACCTTTCTAATGGAAATTTCAATTGGTGGTTTATATGACGATAGTTTATAAGACAACACTTAAAAAAAAAAACAATATACTATATTTGCTATTGTAAAGTCATCCTCTATTATCTCACTTGAAACTGGCTGAAAGAGGACTTACTTTCTTGGTTAATTGAAGGAGGTAAATTTGCTAAAGATGCTGGTACCTATTGAAGCTTGGATCTAAAATAAATCTTTTACTGTCTTTGTTGAATGCTGGGTTATTTTCTTAATTTAGAGACTGTTCATTCCTGCTAATATTAAATAAAAAAAAAAAGTTTTTTAAACTGAAAGTAAGGAACGACATTAAAACTTAAAACGAACAGAAATTATTCCGTGCATGAAAGAGATCTACGCCTCGCTCTTTACGCTAAAGTTTTTCATTGTTTAACAAAAAATAGAGTTGTGAGAAAGTCAAACTTTAGCGTAAAGAGCGAGGCGTTGCGGAGGGGACAGCCCCTTTCATGCACGGAATAATTTCTGTTCGTTTTAAGTTTTATCGTCGTTCCTTGCTTTCAGTTAAAAACTTGTTTTTTTCAATTTAATTTTTGAACGTTTTTGAATTAATGCAGGTTTTGATTTTGGCTCACCGTACATGAATAATTAAAACAAAATTTGAATATTAATTTTACTTTTATTTGGTTAAATGGCTTTCTCGAAACCTGTTTAATTTTATTTACGAACGCTTTTATTAGTAATAAATATACGTAATTTACGAATTAACTTACGTAACGAACTTCTATATTCATATATTTTTAATACATATATTAGAGGTTTCGCCCCATAGTCAATACCTTGCTCTTTAAGCTAAAGTTCGAATTTTGTTCCAATTCTTTAAAAATGACCTTTTAATCATAAATGCCGTTAATTAGAATAAATAGCTCTTATGAAAGTACTAAATTATCTTTGGCTTAAAGAGCGAGGCATTGACTAGGGGGTGAACCCAATCATATACGTAATGTTTTCTGTCGTTTTAAGTTTTTATGTTGCTCCTAACTTTCAGTTAAAAAACTTGTTTTTTGTATATATAATTTCTGATCTTTTTTTAAATAATGCTGGGAAATCCGGCGCCCCCTTCATAGGAATGTCCCTTCCCCCATGAAAACTTCCTTCGTGGAAAGATCCTCCCGCATAACCCCCGACCCACTCCCCAACCCCCCACCCCTCCACTACCAGAAAAAATCCCCCCTGACAACGTCTGTATACTTTCCAATAACCAATACTAAATGTTAACCTTTGGTAAAGTTCATAACTTTCAGCCCTCCCCCCGGGGACTTCGGGGGATTAGGTCATCCTAAAAGACGTAGTTATCATATTTTCGACCATGCTGAACAAAATGGCTATCTCAAAATTTTGATCGGGTGACTTTGGGAAAAAATGAGCGTGGGAGGGGGCCTAGTTGCCCTCCATTTTTTGGTCACTTAAAAAGGGCACTAGAACTTTTAATTTCCGTTTAAATGAACCCTCCCACGATATTCTAAGACCACTGGGTCGATACGATCACCCCTGGGGAAAAAAAAAAAACAAAAAACAAACGAATAAACACGCATCCGTGATCTTTCTTCTGGCAATAAATGCAAGATTCCACATTTTTGTAGATAAGAGCTTGAAACCTCTGCAGTAGGGTTCTCTGATACGCTGAATATGATGGTGTGATTTTCATTAAGGTGCTATAATTTTTAGGGGGTCTTTCCCCCTTTTTTCGAAAATCAGCAAAATTTTCTCAGGCGCGTAACTTTTGATAGGTATAACTAAATTTGATGAAACTTATATATTTGAAATCAGCATTAAATCTGATTCTTTTGATGTATCTATTGGTATCAAAATTCGTTTTCTACAGTTTTGGTTACCATTGAGCCGGGTCGCTCCTTACTTATAGTTCGTTACCACGAACTGTTTGATAAAAGGAAGAGACAGATTTAGAACTTTCGAAATATCTTTATTTCACAATACTACTAACTACTGCTAACAACTCAACACAGCACCAAGTCGCCTGAGGCCAACACAGCTACGGACGCTCCTCCTCCATCCCAATGTCAATATATGATATATACAAGCTATTGTACATCCAATATAATGGTTTTCATCGCCTCAGGTTTTAAAAAACTGATTTTCATCAGCTTTAGTTTTAACAGTTATTAATATTATTAGGTGGCCTTACTGTTTGGAAACAATAGGAATGTAAGGAATCTTGAAGTTTAAGCGCCGCCTACTCTGACAAAATGTTGAACTTGAATGAAATTACATTTTAATTCTAAAAAACGTAAGAGATTTGTTAAATATCCTCCAAAAGAATTGTGTAGTGATAGTTTTAAGTAATCGTTTGAATGACCTTTCATGTAACAGTTAGCTTATTCAAAATCGTTATTTGGTCATACTTTGTTGGGCTGCAATGAAAGAAAGATTAAGATGGCAAGGTAAGGTTTTGCGGATGAAGGGATGGCCCAATGCCAAAGATTGTGCTTCTTGGTCATCAATCTGGGATTAAGTGAAAGCTGGTTCTCTCCGAATGGGGTGGGAAGAGGTCAAAAGAAAGGCTTGAAAGAAAGTTGGAGTACATGGGAGAGTGGTAAAAGTGAAGCTTTAAATAGATTGGGCTTGAGTAAGAGCGTGCGAAACTATTTGCCCCCATATGGCCTGGTGCTGCATGGAGTCTTTAGCAGTAAAGCAACTAAGATTTCAAGATTTTCAGTATCGTCTAAATCTTCACGCTAAGATCTTTTCTACTTCATTATTTTACTTTAATTTTTATTTTGAAAGCTACTTATTTGCGACATACTAATGTAATATAGCAGCCCTTTTCAGACATGTTCTTTTGTCTCTATAATTTTGCTATTTGTGTTAGACCTGAAGATGTTCAACACTCGTCAGCTTCTTGTTATAATATATTATTTATAGAAAGTGATTGAGAGGAGGGAGCTACTTTTTGACTGTCAATTTATGCTTTCTAATAATATTACCGTTTCTCCCTCCCCCTCCCTGCGTTAGTGACCTATTTCACATTACGTTTACACAAGTTTGCGTTTGTGATATTTTTTTGCATAAATTTTCGATTTGTTTTAAGGATAAAGTTAAACATGAACACCGAACCAATAGTGCATCTCGTGGATAATTTCGAGAACAGAGAAACGTTTAAAGTAGACAAGGGAGAAGTTAGTTTTTACGTAACCTTTTCAAACCATCTATTGCGTTTTTAAGTTTCCGCTGTTCTAGCACTAATGTGACGTTAAATTCAAGGAAACACCCATCATTTATAAATTTTGACTTTTTTTTAGGTTGGCTTGGACGTAAGATAACAGTGCTGCTAAAAATAATTAAAAAAAAGTCTTGAATTTACGATTTGTTTCGGCATGAAGAGAGACATTTGACGAATTAACTACTGAAGCTTGACGTGAAAAACAATTTTATATTGTTGATGTTGACCTAGTTAACGGTATAATCAATAGTAGAGTTTAGTCTATTATCTGCATTCATTACGCGAATATCTTTGAGTTCAGCACCATAATATGTGTGGTGCGGGGTGATAGCTCCCCTCTTATTGTAGACGCAAATTAATTGTAATGCAAGAGATTAGACTCATATTCTTATTTTGCGCAAGAGAGGTAAAGGTAAGTTTCATCTTGGTTGCTAACGAGAATTTTTTTTTTTTGGGGGGGGGGGAGGGGGGTAGTCGTACCAAGGGTTTTATTTTTACTAAGATGTAAATATTTTTCAATGTCTTATTTATACATTTTCTATAATCATCTTGTTTCTTGAATTGGGGGGGGGGGGTATTTTTTCCTCGCCAAACTTTTTATGTATTTTACTTTCAAATTTTTGAATTGAAATGTCTTTTAGAGTTTTATCAGTGTCTTTAAATAAGCCCTAAAGGAATTTCTAATTGGTTTTAGGTGAAATAGGGAACTTAGACGAACTAATTGCCCAAGCTCGACGTGAAGAAGCAGCCAACATTGTTGAAATTACCTGGCGGGGTAGAAGTGTGCCCGTGCGTCAAGAGAAAGTCAGGTTGACCATCTTAGCATGTCAGGACATAGAGAAGAAAATGGAAGGAGCTACAAGTACTGAAGATAAAATTGAGCTTATTGATTCTCTCCTTATGAATATTAGGGTATGGATTCCTTTTTTTAAGCCATTCGCCGGGCAGAACATTACCTGAGGCCTTTAATAAGTAACTCTTGAAAATCAGAAAAAAGAGTGCCATTTTTGAAATTTATTGAAATTACTGCTTATATTTGTGACTGGCAGCATTGAATTTGAAAGGAAATTGAGTTTTTCAATCATGTCAATTAATAGTCCCCTTACTATTATGGAGATAAATCTCTTTTCTTTTGATATTTGTTTTATAGCAATGTTGCTTTTAATAGTATGATAAGTTTAAATTTGGTATAAATGATCCAATCGAAAGATAGAGAGGAAAATAAAAAAGTTTGTGATACCTTGTGAAAGGAAGATTTGTTTTATGAGGAAGAATTAGAGACAATGCTAAAAAGATTAAAAAATAATAAGTGTCCAGGTGCTGATAGTGTGGTAAAAAAGTTTCTTAAATATGATGGTTCTGAGGTTAAAAATAAGCTACTGAAGATTATGAATTTGATTTTGGAAAAAGAGGAAGTATCTAGAAATTTTAGGAAAACCTTAATCATACCACTGTATAAGAAAAGTGATAAGAATGAGTGTCGTAATTATCGAGGAATTATTCTGGTCGCTGTAAGTAACAAATTACTTAGTAAAATGGTACTTTTTAGACTGAGAGATGCTGTAGACAGAGTTATAAGAGAAGAACAGTGCGGTTTTAGAAAAGGTAGAGGATGTGTCGACCAAATTTTCACTCTTAGGCTAATTATTGAGAAGTGCCTGAGTTTTCAAACATCTTTGGTCCTCAGTTTTATAGATTATGAGCAAGCGTTAGATTCTGTTGATAGAAGAGCTTCAGTAAAGGTTTTATCCTTGTATGGTATACCAGACAGATACATTAAAGTGATTAGTGCTATGTACGAGAATAACACTGCTGCAGTTAAGTTAGGAAATGAGGTTAGCAGCTGGTTTCGTATTAAATCAGGAGTTAAGCAGGATGGTTTTCTATCCCCCTTTATATGGATCATTTTGATAGATTTTGTCTTCAGGGGCACAGGAAAGGCAATAAGAGACCGCGGAACAAAATGGGGAGGAAAAACTCTCCTGGACTTAGATTTTGCTGACGATTTAAGCATGCTAGATGAAAGTGTGAGCAAAATGAATGAACTTATAGAGGTTTTGCGAGTTCAGGGAGCTAGAATAGGTTTAAAAATTAATATTCAGAAGACTAAGTCACTAAAGCTAGGAATAAGTGAAGATGAAAAGGTGACGTTTTTGAAAAGATTGATCAGGTGGACAGCTTCAATTACCTTGGTAGTATTATTAGTAAAGACAGTGGGAACAGTGAAGATGTTAAAAATAGAATAGCCAAGGCTCAGGGTGTCTGTTCACAGTTAAAAAAAAGTTTGGAAAAATTGGTAAACAAGTCTGCAAAACAAGATAATGATTTTGAAAGCCACAGTGATAGCAGTAGTCAAATATGGATCCGAAGCATGGGTGCCAGGGCTTCCAATTCTAGGTAGATTGCCATATTTTAGGGAAAAATCACTTCTTTTTGGGACAATAATTTTGAATCTGGGATAAAGTAAGGATATTCAGGGAAAGTTTGATTTTTTCAAAGAAAATATGAAAAATTCTCAAATATTGTATGTGCTCAATTTTTTTTAAAGCTTATGTTGCAACTATGGCTTACGTTGCTAAGTTCAGCGTGAAATTGCCGAAATTTTAAGAAACTGAAGCGCGGAATATCGTTTAGATAGTCTAGTATTTATTTTATTTTTAAGCAATGGCTTTGATTGGTGTAAACTACCGACATGCGAGAATAATGGTTAGGCTATTCAGCAATTGTCGAATAGAAGCAAGTGAACTATGCTATGCTTGCCTTAAGACTGGAAACAAATCTGATCCTTCATCTATAAGCAGTAGGGATCACAAGATGGTAAAATTCTAGTTTAGCTACTACTTGCTGTCTTGGAAAAGGGTTAGGTTTGGAAAATGAAACTTTCAGGGATGGGTCTGAATTTTCAGAGACTAAAGTATGTCCCGACAAGGTGTTTTTAAGTATCTTCCTCCACTCCTTCTCCCTCTAGAGTGCAGTGACTTTTGATGACCTTTAAAAATCTTTGTGTTATAAAAATGAAACCTTGCAAAGTAGATCTTCTGTTTAAATGAAGTGCTAAAAAACTGTTTTCATCTTCACAACTTTGCTCAGTTCCAATTTATGGGGTTTCAAAGATCTGTAAATACGTTTCCTAAATTTAGAAAAAAAAACCATTGATATGGCTTAAAATTCTACTCAAATAACAGGAATTATATTTTTAGAACTAAAACTAGAGAAAAAGAAACTGATAACTGAAAATTAAAGTAAAATGTTGTTTTGTCAAAATGGCAATAGGTATAGATGTGTCAAATAGGCAAATTTCTAAGATTTACAATTTAGCACCTATTGTCGGCCACTTTACTTATGCAACGTTGGGTTTACTCCACAAATCATAAAGGTATTGGAACTTTATACTTTTTTTTGGAGCTTGAGCAGGGATAGTCAGGACTTCTTTAAGTATACTTATCCGAGCAGAATATGGCCAACACGGCTCCCTAATCGGTGATGAGCAGGCCCTATAAGCAGGGATATTTCTCCATTAACATAGAAGCTTGACAATAGCTTCCCAGAGTATGTTTTTTGTTCCTGGATTCATAACTGAAAGTTTCATTTTTTAAACCTAACCCCTTTCCAAGATAGCAAAAAGAAGCCAAACTAGAAATTTACCTCACACGATTTCGTCTGCACAAATTCAGAGTTTACACCAACATCAGTATATGTTGCAGGTGGCATCTGTCTCAAAGCTTATGTTGTTACAGACAGGGTAGAGAGAGATGATCTTGGGCTGTCAGGAACACGAGATTTTTTTTTATCTTTCAAAAGATACCAGAGTTTCATTTAGTATGTTGGTAATTCACAATGAATTGTCACTAAGACAAGGAAGATTAAGATTTTGACAACCATCCTAAAAAATATGCCAAAGTTTCATTCAATATGGTGGTATTTTAAAATTGAACTGTCATTAGGTCAAATGAGTTTCAAATCAGTCTCATCTAAGGCAAAATATTCCTTTTTTTAGGAAGAAAAACGGGGAGAAATCAGACCTAAAGACGAGGAATTTCAGGGAAAATCAATATGAAAATAGGGAAAATCGAAATCGAAAAGTAGAAGCACTGATGGGCGCTCCGAAAAGCGGATGAAAATTTGCTAGATGTTTTCCATAGAAATTGCCCACGGATTATTCGGGGCACCCGGGTGACTGGCCGTATTTTAAATAGTAGGCAGTAGGAAAAGTGTGGTTCAATCCCGCTTTTTAGGGGTATAATGAGAGAAAGATTGAGATGGCTAGGACATGTTTTGCGGATGAAAAATGACAGATAGTCAAAGATTGTCTTTTTGGCCAACCGTCTCGGGCTAAATGGAAAGCAGGTCGTCCGCGGTTGAGGTGGGAGGATGTTATAAAGAAAGATTTAAAGAAAATGAGAATTTCCTGGGAGGGTGTAAGTAGGAGAGCTTTGAATAGGTTAGGATGGAAGAGGAGCGTGCGTAGTTGTTTTGGCCTCAGGCGGCTTGGTGCTGCGGTGAGTTGTTAGTAGTATTAGTAGTAGTAGTATTTCTTTTAATTGTGTGATAAGTTGTTTTTGGTAATCATAGTCAAATCAAAGTTTGTTGGTTTTTTTTTGCTACCTTTTCTTATAAATTTCTGGAACGAAAAAGACTGAAAAAGGGCTAAAAGTTTGCAAAAAATCGCATATGAAGGTAGCAAATTTCCGATTTATAGAAAATTTCTTGTCAAGAATTTTAATTTAGAAGGAAAGGGTCTATGGTAATTTTATATTAATGACTCAGACTTTTGAGACTCAAGACGATGTTAGTTCATACTTTCCTATGGTATTATCTCCTTTGCTGCTTGAAAACATGGCTATATCTAAAATTCCTCTTCAAAAGAACCCACTCTCGCTCTTCTACGAACATTGGTTCGTTACGATTCTCCCAGGGGAAAACAAAGAAGAAGAAGTTACTCAACACGTAAAACGGGTCAAGAATTTTATTTTTTGGAAGAAGGCGCTTAATTATGAAACAGGAGCTAAAATTTGGGTATTCGAAGTTGGCATAAAGATAGTAATGTATTTAACTGAATATCTTTCTCCAGCTCTCAATGTATTGTCATAATATCTGCATTGCTTTTTTATTATAGGTGTATGTTTTATCTTAATGTTCATCTTTATTATTTACTTCAGTATAACCTTTTAAATTTTACTAGCTCTCTTCTTCTTTTGTTTTTGCGTATTCTGAATAATGAAAAATAAACTTAGATTTGTAGAAATGATATGTATATGTATAATGATGCATTTATGTTTTCTTTTTTTGGAGACGAATATAAATAAAAAAAAAATAAAGGTGCCCTGAAAGTATTTATTTTAGCCAACTATTTAAGTTTTACATTTTTTTTTTTTTTTTTACATGCTAGAAATTAGACGATGGTTTTCAAATATAAGAAGGTAACTGTTATAATTGGGAAAGAGATATACTATATTATGTAGCAGATAATATAATTGACAATGAAAGCGCTTGGAAAGCTTGAAATAGTATGTTTTTCCCTCTAGGATTCGTATATGTTGCTCCGCGAAGAAATGGCTGCCAATCCAGCTTTGCAGAGGAAAGAAGATGGACCAGTGTCGCCAGTACTATATCTGCTAAGCTATTTGAACTACTTGCGAATTAGCAAAACCATTGAGAAAACCTTTTTAAGCTTGGATGGTAAGTCATTAGTCATGTCGCTGTACATCTTAAGTTAATAGGGAATTCTAACCAAGGACAGATTAACAAAAACATTTGGGGGAGAGAGGAGGTAGGGGGAATCTTCTGCGACACAGAAGTTTCTCTACCGAATACCAAAAGATCTTGTTATAACTTTTGGAGAAATACCACCTGGATGGTGTCTACCTGTATGTAATGTAACAGAGGCTTTGTGAGAGGATGTTAATAAGAGCTCGCTGTGGAATATAGGGAGCAGGTTGCTCCGTTTTGGACACAATGACAGCTTGTCCATATGTAAAACAGAGTTACCTTGGATTGTGTAAATTGGGCATATTAAATCTCATCTGAAGCCAGAGGCAACTGTTTCTATAATTCTTGCATTCTTTAAAAAATTTCCAGAGGGAACTATGAAAATCATAGGCAGCGCTGTAGCGCTGCCTAAGTAAAGAACGATGTTGGCACAATGTATTATTTATTTTTTTCTTTGTTTAGACCAGGGCACTTCGTATCGAAGGAGCTGCAGTAGTTGAAAATTCTGGAAATAATGTCTTTGAGGATAACAACCCCCTCACAACCCTCAGGGCAAGGGTTTTAAGTTATGCCCTGGGGTATATAAGGTTTTTTATAGAAAGTGTTGTCGTAGAAAGTTCGAAAAGGGCTCATTCGATTGGAAATTGGAAGGGCTTCTGCCCTTTTCAATGGCCGAAGTGATTGGAAGGCAACTAACACCCCTTACACGCCCACCATTTCTCCAAACACATCCAAATAAAATTTTGAGACAGCTATTTTGTTCAACGTAATTGAAAGATCTGGAAAATATGTCTTACAGGATGACACTCCCACCACAGCCCCCAGAGCAACGGTTGTAAGCTATGCCCTGGGGGCAAATAAGGTTTTCATAGAAAGCATTGTCGTGGAATCTTCAAAAAGGGCTCATTCGATTGGAAATTCAAAGGGCTAGTGCCCTTTTTAATAGTCGAAAGTGATTGGAGGGCAACTAACCGCTGTCTCACGCCTACCATTTCCCCAAACACATCCAATCAAAATTTTGAGATAGCCATTTTTTTTAACGTAGTTAAAAGTTCTGGAAATTAGGTCTTTGAGGATGAGGGTTGTCAGGGCAAGGGTTGTAAGTTATGCCCTGGGGGCATATAAGGTTTTATAGAAAGTGTTCTCGTAGAAACCTCAAAAAGGGCTCATTCGATTGAAAATTGAAAGGGCTAGTGCCCTTTTTAATAGTTGAAAGTGATTGGAGGGCAACTAACCCTCCTCTCACGTCCACCATTTCCCCAAACACATCCAATCAATATTTTGAGATAGTCATTTTGTTCAACGTAGTTGAAAGTTCTGGAAATTAGGTCTTTGAGGATGATAACCCCCTCAAAGCCCACAGGGCAAGGGTTGTAAGTTATGTCATGGGGGCATATAAAGATTTAATTGAAAGCGTTGTAGAACGCTTTCAATGTAGAACGTTGTAAAGGGTTCATTTGATTGGAAATTGAAAGGGCTATTGCCTTTTTTAATAGTCCAAATTGATCGGAGGGTAACTTACCCCCTTCTCACGCCCACCCTTTCTCCAGACACATCCACTCAAAATTTTGAGATAGCTATTTTGTTCAACGTAGTTGAAGGTTCTGGAAATTATGTCTTTGAGGATGACAAAACCCCACACCCCTCAGGGCAAGAGTTGCAAGGGTTATGCCCTGGTTTAAAGTTATGCCATATAAGGTTTTTATAGATAGCGTTGTCGTAGAAACTTCAAAAAGGGCTCGATCAATTGGAAATTGAAAGGGCTAGTGCCCTTTTTAACACTCGAAAGTGATTGGAGGGCAACTAACCCCCCTCTCACACCCACCATTTCCCCAAACACAACCAATCCGAATTTGAGATAGCCATTTTGTTCAACGTAGTTAAAGGTTCCGGAAATTAGATCTCTGAGGATAACAAACCCCCCACACCCCTCAGGGAAAGGGTTGTAAGTTGTGCCCTGGGGGCATATAAGGTTTTGATAGAAAGGGTTGTCGTAGAAACTAGAAAAGAGCTCAGTCGATTGGAAATTGAAAGGGCTATTGCCCTTTTTAATAGTCAAAAGTGATTGAAGGGCAACATATCCCTCTCACGCCCACCATTTCCTCATATACATCCAATCAAAATTTTGAGATAACTATTTTGTTTGACTTAGTTTAAAGGTCTGGAAATCAGGTCTTTGAGGATGACAGCCCCCCCTCCCCCTTAACAGCCCTTAGGGCGAGGGTTGAAAGTTATGCCCCGCGGGTATAAGCGTTATTGTAGCGTCGTTGTAAAACTTCAAAAAGGGCTAATTCGATTGGGAATTCAAAGGGCTAGTGCTCTTTTTAATAGTCAAAAGTGATTGGAGGTCAACTAACCCCCCACCTCACGCGGCCACCATTTCCCCAAACACATCCGATCAAAATTTTTAGATAGCCATTTTGTTCAACGTAGTTTAAAGTTTATGAAATTAGGTCTTTGAAGATGACAAACACCCACAGCCCTCAGGGTAAAGGTTGTAAGTTATGCCCTGGGAACATATAAAGTTTTTATACAAAGCGTTGTTGTAGAAACTTCAAATAGGGCTCATTCGATTGGAAATTGAAAGGGCTAGTGCTCTTTTTAATAGTCGAAAGTGATTGAAGGGCAACTAACCCCCTCTCATGCCCACCATTTCTCCAAATACATCCAATCAAAATTTTGAGATAACCATTTTGTTAAACTTAGTTTAAAGGTCTGGAAAATAGGTCTTGGAGGATGACAATCCCCCCCCCACAACCCTTAGGACAAGGGTTGTAACTTATGCCCTGGGGGCATATAAGGTTTTTATAAAAAGTGTTGTCGTAGAAACTTCCAAAAGGGTCTCATTCGATTGGAAATTGAAAGGGCTAGTGCCCTTTTTAATAGTCGAAAGAGATTGGAGGACAACTAACCCCCCTCTCACGCCCACCATTTCCCCCAACATATTCAATCAAAATTTTGCAAATTTTGCAAATTTGCCATCATTTCCCCAAACACTTCCGATCAACATTTTGATATAGTCATTTTGTTGAACGTAGTTGAAGGGAATGAAATTTTGTTGTTTGGCCTGGCCCACCCCCCCCCCCCCACAGCCCTCAGGGCTAAGGTTTTTATAGAAAGCGTTGTCGTAAAAACTTCAAAAATGGCTCATTCGATTGGAAATTGAGAGGGTTATTGTCATTTCTAATGGTCGAAAGTAATCGAAGGGAGAATCCCCCTCCCCCACGCCCATCATTTCTCCAAACATTTACGATCAACATTTTGATATGGCCATTTTGTTCAACTTAGCTGAAAGGTCTGGAAATTATGTCTTTGAGGATGACAACCCTCTCCCCATAGCCCTCAGGACAAGGGTCGTAAGTTATGCCCTTTTGGCATATAATGTTCTTATAGAAAGTTTTGTCGTAGAAGCTTCAAAGAGGGCTCATTCGATTGGAAATTGAGAGGACTAGTGCCTTTTTTATTAGTCAAAAGTGATCAGAGGGCAAATACACCCCCCCCCCCCCCACGCCCGTCATTTACCCAAATACTTCCAATCAAAATTTGAGATAGCCATTTTGTTCAATGTATTTAAAAGATCTGGAAATTGTGTCTTTGAGGATAACGACCCCCCCCCCTAGTCCTCAGGGCAAGGGTTATAAGTTATGCCCTTGGGGCATATAAAGTTTTTATAGAAAGCATGGTCATATAAATTCCGGAGGGGGCTCATTGGATTCGTAATCTGACGCTCTAATACTCTTTTTTAGAGTCAAAGTGATCGGAGGGCTGCAACCCCTCTCCACACACACACACACGTCGTGTTGTGCCGAAATGCATCTAATTGAAAGTTTAAGATAGCTATTCTATTCAAAATGGTCTAAAAAATTCTTTTAAAGTGTTCTCATTTTTATAACTTTAAGAAACCAAAATTGATTAAGATTTTAAGGAATAAATACCAGTATATGTATATTAAACTGACAATGCACATGTTTTCAGTAAATTTATTTGATTGGTTTTCAGTAAAGCACAAATTATATTCTGAGTTTTAGAAAGCATAGGGGCTTAGGACCCTACTCATATTAGTTTCTGCTCGTTTTGAGTTTGACTCTGTTTTTTATTTTAATTTTTTTTTGTTTTGGTTTCATTTATTTATTGGAACTGATTTTTTTTATCTTTTTTATGCAATTTCTGATCGTTTTTCAAATAAGGCCGGTAAATCAGGCTCATTCTCCATGAAAAATTTCCCTCCCTCACAGGAAACTCCTCCGTGGAAAGTTACTTCCACGTAAAATGCACCCCCCCCCCTCCCTGCAAAATTCTCTCCTGACAGTTCCATCCTTGCTGAAAATTCCTTAAAATTTCTTGTGGACGATTCAGCCAGAAAAATTCACCTTAGCATGCTTTCATATGAAAAATACATTAATTTTTATTCGTTCTCTCAATTACTCTGGAAATTCCTCCTTCCGTGGAAATCTTTTCCCAGAACTTGAAACACGCTGAAAATACCCTGGATAATTCCCCGTAACATCTCCACGTGCAAAATTCAGTTGGCAAAAGAAAATAAAACAATTAAAAGGAATTTTGTATAGGAATTCTGTCAAATTTCCCATGAAAAGTACATCCCCTGGAAATTTCTCTCCCGACGGAAAATTCTCCCAATGGAAACCCACCCCAAGCACAAAAGATGATGAAAATATAATACTGTATTTGAAAAATCGTGGAAACTATAGAAGAAAAGTATGGAAAACAGTGGTACTTTACTGTGAGCAAACCACGTGTTGACACGCAAACCGAATTTTTTCCTACATGACCTAGTTGTACACTTCCAAAAAGGGTCTTTGTCGAAAGAGCATAAAGTCATGTTGTGTCCATTGACGCACTGTTTTGTTTTGGGCAACACCCCCTTATCCTGGGACAGTCAAATTGCCTCTTCTTCAGTCCTTGGTAAATCCCAAATCTTCATTTTAATAGCTAGGGCCAGACACTATTCTCTATCACTACATATTGCAAGCTAAATAAATTTCATTCATCGTCAGAGAAACCGTTTCTGCTTAGATCAAGAACTTGAGTGGGGTTGCTATAATACATAAGTACCAGACATGATTATTGGGTCTTTCAACTATGTTGAACAAAATGACTATATCAAAATTTTGGTCAGATACGTTTGGGGAATAAAGGGTCATTAAAGGGGGGCTAGTTGCCCTCTAATCTTTTTGGTGACTTAGAATGGACACTAGATCTTTTAATTTCTGCTCGAATGCATCCTTTTCCTATCTTCTAGGACTATTATTTCGATACGATCACCCCTGGGGAAAAAAACAACAAACAAATAAACACGCGCCCGTGATCTTTCTTCTGGCAAAAAATGCAAAATATATAGGAGGTTGAAATTTCTGCAATAAGGTTTTCTGAGTTCCTAAATCTGATGTTTTTTTGGAGATATTTTGTTGGTGTTTTCCCCCTATTTGAAAAATCAGGCTAATTTTCTAAGGCTCTTAACTTTTGTTTTGCAACACTAAACCTCATGAATTTCATATATTTGGAATCAGCATAACATGCTGATTCTTTTGATGTATCTAATTCCGTTTTCTAGAGTTTCGGTTACTATTGAGACAAGTCGCTCCGTACTTACAGTTCATTACCACGAAATGTTTGATCATGGTTATTGAACAGGGGGGGGGGGGGGGATAGTGGAAAACTAGAAAAACATAAGCAAGTTAAATAAATTGTCATTGAAAATCAAATTTGAAAGTGTGTTTTCCTTTGGATTTTCCTAGGACAATTGTTCTAAGAAATTTGAAAAGTATACTGGGTGGGGGATAACTAGCCGAAAACTAGAAGTAAATAAACGTAAAATACAAGAAAATTCAGGTAATTTTGAAGGAATCGTGTATCGAGAGTAAAGGGTGAGTACAAAGTACTAAGAAATAAAGGGAGGGCAACCTAAACCCATTGTGTGGGTTTAGGCGAAAGTGTCGGGGAATCTCTTGACACGGGCAGTGAATGGGAATAAAAACTATTCCGTTTTCTGTCTATGTGTTTGCCAAGCCCAGGCAGTATTTTTTTTTCTGGGACCTGGGACCCAATTGAATCAGGCTAATCGTATAACGTGAAGTCTTTGGTTTTAGAGTCCATGCGTGTTTATCCTGGAAAAGTCAAATTGCCTCTTCTTCAGTCCTTGGTGAATCCTAAATCTTCATTTTGATATTCATGGCCAGACACTATTCTCTATCGCTGCATATTGCAAACTAAATAAATTTCATTCATAGTCAGAGAAACCATTTCTGCTTAGATCAAGAACTTGAGTGGGGTTGCTATAATACATAAGTATCAGACATAATTATTTGGTCTTTCAACTATGCTGAACAAAATGACTATATAAAAATTTTGGTCAGATAAGTTTGGGGAATAAAGGGTCATCAAAGGGGGGCTAGTTGCCCTCCAATCTTTTTGGTTACTCAGAATGGACACTAGACCTTTTAATTTCTGCTCAAATGCACCCTTTTCCTATCTTTTAGGACTATTATTTCGATACAATCACCCCTGGGGAAAAAAAACAACAAACAAATAAACACGCGCCCGTGATCTTTCTTCTGGCAAAAAATGCAAAATATATAGGAGGTTGAAACTTCTGCAACAAGGTTTTCTGAGTTCCTAAATCTGATGTTTTTAGGGGACATTTTGTTGGTGTTTCCCCCCTTTTTGAAAAATCAGACTAATCTTCTAAGGCTCTTAAATTTTGTTGTGCAACACTAAACCTCATGAATTTCATATATTTGGAATCAGCATAACATGCTGATTCTTTTGATGTATCTAATTCCGTTTTCTAGAGTTTTGGTTTCTATTGATACAAGTGGCGCCGTACTTACAGTTCATTACCACAAAATGTTTGATCATGTTTATTGAACATAGGGGGGGGGGGGTGAGGTAGTGGAAGACTGGAAAAACATAAACAAGTGAAATAAGTTGTCATTGAAAAATCAAATTTGAGTGTGTTTTCCAGTGGATTTTCTTAGGACAATTGTTCTAAGAAATTGAATTATTTTTGAAGAATATACTGGGTGAGGGATAACTAGCCGAAAACTAGAAGTAAATAAACGACTAAAATACAAGGAAATTGACGTAATTTTGAATAAAATCCGACATGGGTCTAACCAAAATAGGAAAATTTGAATGCCATAGACAGCTAAGAAACGTATATCTATATGCAATACATAGTAATGACATACAGGAGCCGTTGTATCCACCCCTTCCTTGATAATTTAAACCTATATTCCCTCTTGAAAATTCCACATGTACTTTAGAATGGAAATTTGAAGTTTTTTTTTTAAGCTATAGTGTATGTATCATTACTTGTAAATTGGTTGGTAGCTTCTCACCTTTTCAGTTCTCTGCTTGAGTATTCAATCATTGGATCGCAAGTCAAGTTTTGGACAAAATTTGATTATTTGGTCGAAATTTTCTATGAAAAGTAGTTTTGTTGAAGAAGTTATTTATAATAATTTTACTAAAGAAATTTAGGTGGACAGAGACGGGTAATATTGTTCATGTGGATGGAAGTTGTGCATGACTTGGTCTTCTACGTGGCTGAATTCATCACGAGGTCCACAATAGTGTTCTCTGATGCTTAAATACATTGTATGCGTTGGCTTAAATACATTTAAAAAATTTGTATACTAAAAGAGGAAAATTACCGTTAAAGATCAGTGAAAACAAAGCTCCTGGTAGTACTTGTTACCAACCATCCCCCAAGGCCCATGATGCCCTGCTTGGCCTTTTCCCCCTCTGTGCCCAGAGAAACATGAATATAATATTTATACAGATCCAGTAATTATACCTTTGGGGATGTCCCCCCCAAGTTAGGCAATTCGTTCATTGCTTACATGTAGTAAATGTTATTGAGAAAGGTATGCATGTTTGACTTTTATCCAAAAAAATAAACAGGTGAGCTTTTCAGAGAATGTTGAGGAGTGTTAAAATAAATGAAAAAACTTTATGTGTATATGGGTTGTCAAAAGGCTATAAGTCAGGAGTGTATTAATTTGGAATTTTCAAAATGATAAGGGACATGATCAATTGATTGAAATCTTAATTAAATAATCAAATCTTGTCCAAAAGTTTACTTAGAATCCAATATTTGAATTTTCAAGTAGAAAACTGAAAAAGCGGGGAGTTACCAACCAATTTACAACAAGTATTGATACAGACACTGAAATGTAATTACCTTTTTTCGGCTAATCTGTCAATCAAGGCGGGTGATAGCACATGGATTCCCAAAGCGACCAGATCAACCAAATGATAATTCTTTTGAACTGATTTTCAGTATTTTTCGAGCAGGTAGGTAAAAATATTTTTAGGGACTGATCTTTCCTGAACTTGCATTAGAAAATTCTGCTCTGATTAATAGAAAAAACAAAATTCACACTTCTTGATGATGTAAGTCTCATCAAAACTAAATATTTATTGAAAGAAATTAAAGGGTTTTTCTAAGATATGTAGGAAATCCGGTGTCGGCTTTTAGTTTTCTCTCGTTTATTTAAATTTATTATCTAAGTTATGTAAGTTATATCAAGGCCACCAACATAATTCTGAGTAGTTTAACCACACATACTAAAACTTTTATAATGGACGAGATTGGGCAAGTCTTTTAGGTAACACATCCCCTTAATATTACAGTGATGTTGTATTCCATACTAGTAAACGATTATAACTTAGACTCAAACGTTTATTCCAATTTGCGTATAAACTTCACTACTGATATTTATTCTGCTAAAAAAAAAAAAAAAAAAAAAAAAAAAAAAAAAAAAAAAAAAAAAAAACTAGAAATTGAAATATACTGCATGTGGCAACTTTGGATGTTTGCTGTTCCATCGGATTGACAATGATTACAAGGGCTTTGGTATGCCATTTCTCTTTACGCTTTTAGGTTGAGACTTTCTATGAATTATGGGGCGAAAATTTGGATGCCCCGAAAGCAACACCCTTCCTCTTCTTTTCTGGAAAAGCCTATGAAAAGAAGTTTTCTGTCAAAACGGGAAGAACGTTTGTCCTTATCAATACATTTGTGACATGTTTTTTTTATAAAGTCCCTGTTTTGTTTTTGATCTCATTACCAATTTTCCGCTTGTCCTTTTCCATTATTTCTGTCAGCAACTATCTCCCTTTACCCCTTTTCTAGGCCTCAAAAATAGCATGACCGGTCAAGATTCTGATGGGAAAAAGGTGGGAAAACCGCAAGATTTAATTCGGATGTATGAACTGATCCTTCAGAATCTGGGTGAACTTCGCAATTTAGAGGGTATTGAAGGCGATCACGAATTTAAGAGGCAAATTGAAGGGGACGAGCTAGGAATGAAATTCATTAGGTAATTTATTATGTATATTCTTCTGTTTTTGTTTTTCTTCTTTGTCTTCTCTCTTTTTCTCTGAATTAGTTAAAATTCCAAATTTGAAAACAGTGATCCCAGAACCTGTTTTTTTTTTATCTTTACGGTTTTAGGATTGTATTTAAAAAACTGCTTAGGTTTTTTTGTTGGTTTCTAAATTAGTCTTTAAATAATATGTTCATTTGTCAATTTTACAGGCTAGGGATCCTTTGTGAACCTAATGTCTTCTGTTTCTATGTTTATTTATCGGTGATCAATTTATTTGAATTCATTAATTGACTGATATTTTAAGAATTTTTGGGGGGTTTAAAGCTTGCGACCAAATGGGCTTGTCATTATGGCTATATGTATATTCCCCCACTTTTTGAAGTTCTGGAGCCTTTGTGGAAGTCAGTGTCTTGTGATCAATAAGCAATTATGAATAAATGGTGTGCTTACTTTCTTTAAACCTGTTTTGTTTGAAGAAATCGTTTATCCTGCAAGCTTAGTCTTAAATCTCACCAGTATTACCCAATAGGCTGCAGCCTAGGGGCCTCTGAACTTGGAGGCTCAGAACTAAGAAAAAAAAAAATTGAACGCGAATCAGGTGGTTGACAAAATATATTTGTCAAAATATCTACTTTGTCTTTTATATTTTTTTTCACTGACTGAGAATCATCATTTCCTTGGTTTTTGAATTATTCCAGATTGTGTGTTCTTCGTATTCTTTGCTTTTTGTTGAACGTTATCTATAGACAGTGTAGTCTTAGAACGCATTTACGTCATTGTTATAGTGAATGATTAAAGGTGTTAAACTTTGCACCACCGAATGGTTATCTTAGCTCAAAACAAAACTCTTACTTTAAGAAATAGGACCAGAATTTTGAATCTAATACAAATTAGGGTCCAGATTTGACGGCCCTCATCATAGACAACACAATAGCGCTGCCTAAGTAAAGAACGATGCTGGCACAATGTATTATTTAATTTTTTTCCTCCATGCCAGGGCACTTCGTATCGAAGGAGTTGTCGTAGAAACTTGGAAAAGGGCTCATTCGACTTGAAATTGGAACGGCTAGTGCCCTTTTTAATAATCGAAAGTGATTGGAAGGGAACTAACACCCCTTCTATGCCAACCATTTCCACAAACACATCCAATCAAAATTTTAGGATAGCCGTTTTGTTCAACGTAGTTGAAAGTTCTGGAAATTAGGTCTTTGAGGATGACTCACCCAACCCCCCCACCCCCCCCCACACCCCCCCCCCCCACCCCCACCCCCAGTCCTCAGGGCAAGGTTTGTAAGTTTTGCCCTGGGGGCACATCCAACACATCCAATCAAAATTTTGATACAACCATTTTGTTCAGCGTAATTGATTTCCAGATAGAAATTATGTTTTTGAGGAGGACACTCCCCCACAGCCCTCAGGGCATGGGTTTTAATTTATGCCCTGGAGGCATATAAGAACGATGGTTGCACAATGTATTATTTATTATTTTTTTATTTAAACCAGGGCACTTTGTATCGAAGAAGTTGTCGTAGAAACTTCGAAAAGGGCTCATTCAATTGGAAATTGGAGTGGCTTGTGCCCTTTTTAATAGTCGAAAGTGATCGGAAGGCAACTAACACCCCTTCCACGCTCACCATTTTCCGAAACACATCCAATCAAAATTTTGAGATAGCCATTTTGTTTAGCGTAGTTGATTTCTAAATAGAAATTATGTTTTTGAGGAGGTCACTCCCCCACAGCCCTCAGGGCAAGGGTTGTAAGTTATGCCCTGGGGGCATATACGGTTTTTAAAGAAAGCGTTGTCGTAGAAACTTCAAAAAAGGCTCATTCGATTGGAAATTCAAAGGGCTAGTGCCCTTTTTAATAGTCGGAAGCGATTGGAGGGCAATTAACCCCCCTCTTACGCCCACCTTATCCCCAAACACATCCAATCAAAATTTTGAGATAGCCAATTTGTTCAACGTAGTTGAAAGTTCTGGAAATTAGGTCTTTGAGGATTACAACACCCCCCCCCCACAGCCCTCATGGCAGGGGTTGTAAGTTATGCCCTGGGGGTATATAAAGTTTTTATAGAAAGCATTGTCATAGAAACTTCAAAAAGGGCTCATTCGATTGGAAATTGAAATGGCTAGTGCCTGTTTTAATAGTCGAAAGTGATTGGAAGGCAACTAACACTCCTTCCACGCCCACCATTTCCCCAAACACATCCAATCAAATTTTTGAGATAGTCATTTTGTTCCACGCAGTTGAAAGTTCTGGAAATTATACCTTTGAGCAGGAAACTCCCCCCACAGTCTTCAGAGCAAGGGTTATAAGCTATAGCCTGGGGTCATATAAGGTTTTTTATTGAAATCTTTGTCGTAGAAACTTGAAAAGGTGACCTTTGGATTGGAAATTCAAAGGGCTAGAGCCCTTTTTAATAGTCGTAAGTGATTAGAGGGCAACTAACGCCCACTTTTTCCCCGAACACATCCAATCAAAATTTTTATATAGCCATGTTATTCAACGTAGTTGAAATTAGAAATTAGGTCAAAGTTTTGGAAATTAGGTCTTTAAGGATGACAAACCCTCTCCCTTACAGCCCTCAGGGCAAGGGTTTTAAGTTATGCCCGGGGGGCATATAAAGTTTTTATAGAAAGCGATGTTGTAGAAACTTCAAAAAGACCTCATTCAATTGGAAATTGAAAGGGCTAGTGCCCTTTTTAATAGTTGAAAGTGATTGAAGGGCAACAACCCCCCTCTCACGCCCACCATTTCCCCAAACACATCCAATCGAAATTTTGAGACATCCATTTTGTTCAACGTAGTTGAAAGTTCTGGAAATTAGGTCTTTTAGGATGATAACCCCCTCAGAGCCCTCAGTGCAAGGATTGTAAGCTATGCCCTCGGGGCATATAAGGTTTATATAAAAAGTTGTAGTAGAAATTGTGATGTCGTAAAAACTTCAAAAGGGGCTCATTCAATTGGAAAATGAGAGGGCTAGTGCCCTTTTTAATAGTCGAAAGTAATTGGAGGGTAACTAACCCCCCTATCACGCCCACCATTCCCCCAAACACATCCAGTCAAAATTTTGAGATAGCCATTTTGTTCAACGTATTTGAAAGTTCTGGAAATTAGGTCTTTGAGG
>JAQQPU010002122.1:48280-59102 GCA_029168905.1 Artemia sp. Kazakhstan ARC1039 | reverse complement strand
GCGAAAACGAAAGCGTCAGCAGATATTCGTAGGCCATAAAAACTGAAGTGTAAGCTGATGAGCACAGATTGAGCCTTAATAGCAGTCAATACACGCAAATTATGCAGTTGTTGCACGAACTGCAGGAACTTGAATCTCGTACACCAGCCCCTCCACATTCAGCTCCAAGTTCAAGTTCATCCTCATATTCCGCACCAGGCCTATCCCAGCTATTCTTACGACCCGTGCTGATAATTCTGTCGTAAACTGAGGCAAAGCTTTTCAGCTCTGACCTCAGCTCGTTATGAGAAACCTTCGCCATCTTTGCAACGTTTCGAAGGGCCGACTCTGGCATTTCACCTTTACAGACAAGGCTGAACGTATTGGGCTGCAAGAAATATACGTCGGAAATAAGCTGTTTGTTGTCAGAAAATCTTTCTTTCAGGCTGGTTGTTATTTGGTCAATTACTAACCTGAAGACTTCGACTCGAAATCGCTGCTCTGGATCTTCAGGTCGAGAATCTTTTGCCATTTCTCCCGGCATGCACTTTTTCTTGGCAACGCGACAAGCTGGTAGCTCTGAGCTAATTTCAAGGTCCAATGAAGAGGTCTCTAGAAGGCCTTGGATCTTTGACATGAACTTGGAGGCGTTTTCTTTGACGCTTTCGAAGGAAATGCTCTCTAGATCCTTTCGTGCTTTATCAACCATGTTCTAGGCCGTCAAAAAGTCCAATCCTTTTGTCTGGAGATACCTTGAAATAGGGCTAATGACTTCAAATACAGCAAGAAACAAGTGAGCGGTTAAGATTGTTTTGTACTCCGTAAGCTTACTCAGCAGTGAGTCGGCTTCAGATGAAGTTTTTGAGTCGAAAAAACTGCTGTTTTTCCACTGAGGACAAAACGTGCACTGCATCTAAGTACAGGCAATCGTCACCGGAAAACATCCTAACAAGTGACTTCTCTTTTGCCCACCAACGAGTTTCACCGATTTTCTGTAACCTTTTCAACTTCGACTGTCCTTCTTTTGTGTTCTCTACCTGTTGTCGCCACAGGCTCATTCGTTTGTGCGACTCAGCAAAGAAACATGAAATTCTGTTCATGGTGCCGAAGAGATTCCTCGCCTCTGTTGCAGTGCAACAATCAACGACGCAAAGGCTTAGAACGTGACTGTAGCACCAGATATAAACCGAATCAGGAACGCGGTTTTTAATGTGAGAACGAAGTCCTTTAAATTCGCCCCTCATGTTAGAAGCACCGTCAAACGATTCCCCAGCTATCTTTTCGTGCTTAAGTCCATGCTCTTCGATCTTGGCTTGTAGAAGTTCGTTCTTACCCTTGCCGCTGGAATCTTGAACTGGTACGACAGCACGCCGTTCGTGAATTTCATCCTCTTTCACATATCTTAACACGATAGAAGCCTGGTCCACAACCCCAGCGTCTTGAGTTGTGTCCATTTGGATGCTGTACCTTTTTTCACCTATTTCGTTCACTATAGCTCTCCGCATGTGTTTCAAAATGCTCCTTATCACTTTCTGGACCGTCGTCTTGGAAAGAAAAGTGACGAGTGAGCCACGACCCTTAGCTGCGTCTCCGGATTTTCCGCTCGCATCCATGTTCGATTTCCTTTTTCTGCTATCCTCTATTGCTTTTTCCAGATGTTCCTTAAGAGGGACGTCATATTTCGATGAAGTTTCCGTGGTTTATTCCCACCTTTGTTAGAAGCTCAAGCCTCTCCCGGTCACCATGTGCTCTAAGAGGTAATCCTTGTTTCCCCAACAGCTTCAAGACCTCAAAAACGCGATTCAGTACTTGAGTGTTTTACAAGATCTGTTCTTTCCGTTTACTGGCCAAAGCGCTGTTTATGTACCATCCAATATCTCGGCAGTTTTCAGCTTGAGCCGCAGGGATATGAACTTTCGACTTTTCATGTGTCTGGATTTTCTCATGGGCATGCCTAAAATTGGTGAACCCAGAAAAAAACTGCGATTTTCCGTCGGAAAACGCAATGTATATGCTGCAAAAAATTGATTTTACTGTCAACTCTCTAGTTTCAAGAGTAACCCAGGATTGTGAGACGGAACCAGTGGTAAGTTTCCTGTAGTAAATTGAAGCCAAGTCAAAGCTAGGCTTTTCTATTTGAGGTGGTGTCGGCTGGAACGGATGTGACCTCATGAAATTTAATTTCTGAGCTAGTGTCGAATTTGGCGGTAAAGAGTAGGAAATGGACACGCTTACTGGCAAAGGTGGTTCACCATCAGCTAGCTTCGCGTCCGAGTCACCACTTCCAGTTTGATTCGAATACGGTGTAGATTCCTCTGCTACTGGCTCCACTGGTCTGGAAGGCGTCACAGTATTTGACGATGTTGGCTCACCCTCCGTTGAAACTGGGTCGATGTCGTGTGCTTCTTCGATGGGGTTCTAAAAATAGAATATAAGTATAAGAACACCTAGGCACACAAGCAGTCAAGGTAGGGTGAAGTTCTCAAGACTTCTGTAAAATGTCGCAGGCACCGAAGCCAGGACACCGAATCTTGGTTCAAATTCACTTTTCGACCATCCGCCAACAAAAACCAGGTTTTATCAAGATTCAATGATCGGATAGGATTTTTCCACAGTCCAAAGACTGTGAAAAAATCCGATCCGATCATTGACCTTTGATTTTATGAAAGCGAAACCTGAAAAAATGGCTGAAAAAAGCTGCCTTTTTAGGCGACGTGTGGCCAGGCCTAATCTCCCAAGACTGGAAGAAAAAAGCCATAAAAACACAAAAGTTAAACCGAGGCAACAATAACTTATAGGGTCGACTCAACGGACCTCGAATGGGTGGGGCTCTGTCCGAGCTGTGGTCGCCTAAGTACCTAATTTGATCAATAATCTTGCCAATAGACTGACAGCCTTTTTGATATCAAGATCTGCCTTTAAGTAATCAAAGGTGACAGTCATGCAAAAAAAATACTTAGAATCTAAGACCAACTTAGAAAAAACTTTGAATCCTAGCTCATAAGTTGAAAAAAAAGCGGCAAAAAGTTTTACTGACCTTAGTTCTCCGCATAAATGATAACTTTCTCTGTTTTGGGTCTTTTCCAGCCTCAGAAAGTTCTTTTCTTCGCTTCAGTCTCAGTTTTTCCGCGCCTCCCTTAACTTATCCATCAGTCACCTCGTCCATCTTGTCACAAGTTTAAAACTGATGAGCGTTATAGCCAAAATGCTACACTTTTTCTAACCGAAAATCCTTTTACTTAGGAAAACGAGACAAATTTATCATTTAACACTTCCCAACAGATCACCTTGACGCTCCAGTATGTGCTGACTCTTCTACTAGCTTGTAACGGAATCGGGCACAGACAGAATGACTCACATAAATCCAACAAAAATCATAACGGATGCAGCTAAAATGCAAAATTGTTCATACCAAACCGGTCCAGTACATCCGTCAAAGCGCTTACCACCAACTCTAAACACTATGACGCATGCGTTTTGCCAGATGAGTTGAAATATTTCAATGCATGCATCAAACTGTCACAAAGCAGAAATGGGCATCGGACAACGTATGGAACTTGCGGGGTCGAGCAAAAATGCGCATTTTTGCGTGAAATCGCATCTGTGTGAACCTAGGGTCAAGTGACAACCTCCAGGTTATATTTATCACATTTCAGCCCACGAACGAACCTGTTTGACAGCAGCATCCGTCCCTTCCTAGGGTACGATGCTGGTATCTACGCTAAATCTGTAAATAGGCCTATAATAACAGAGCCAAAAAATTGTCAAGCTGAATTTTTTGTTGAGCATTATGTCGACTGCACTTTTGTACGTAGAAAAAAAACGACCGGCCCGAAGCGGCTCAAAACCGACCAGCCCAGGGGAAAATTGCCCCCTTGCCCCCCGGCCCAGTCCGCCTCTGCCCTTGACATAAAAATCAAGCTGCCATGAAGTTCAAGCTGCCAAATGCTGATAAGATAGTTCTGGATGTGAACTCGCTTGAAGTCGTCGATAATTCAGAGCTTTAAAATTTATGCTAACAACTTGCCTTAAGAAAAAAAAAATGTACCTATGCTTATTTCTCATCAAACTATGCACATCAAACTGCTCACATTTATTTTTATGATAATTTATAAAAAATAGTATGCCTCTTGATTTTATATTAGTATGTTTCATTCAAGATTAAGATGTTTTTTGCTGAGCACATTCACACTGATGAAGAAATTCGCTTTATTGAGGCAGGATCTGGCTATTTTGATGTAAGAGACTTGAATGACAAATGGATCCGAATTCTTGTGGAGGCTGGTGATTTGCTTGTGCTTCCTGCTGGCATATATCACAGGTTTACTTGTGATAAAAATGTAAGTTTTTTAATTTCTGAGCTTTAAAATACACTTCACTTTGGCGGGATCAGGTCTAGTCGACTACTCCGACTATTTTATTGTTGTCCTTGGATAGAAATTAACCTATCTCAAGTTTTTTTTTTAACCAGCAGGGCAATAGACCTGGAGATTGCCCCAATATAATGCTAAATGGGCCGAAGTGTTAGAAATGTGAGTTTGGAGTCGGGCGGAAAGCTTTTAAAACGTAGGGCTTTGGAGTCAGTGTTGATGATAATAAACATCCAAATAAACCCCAGCCCCCAATACCTCAATACCAAATAAACCTCAAACTTTTCATATCCAATGATTCCAAGTTGTCATGCCACTATTGCGGTTTTATGTTTTATATTTTTACACGAGCAACTCTGCGTGTATATATTTATATATTTTTTTCTCTTAAGCGGCTCTTTTCTTTTTCTTTTTTATTCGCACCCTGGGATTTTCTGGCCTGAAGAAATATTTTTAAAAAAATTCGTATGAGTGACGTCACTTATTCATATGAGTGACGTCAGGTTTATGAGCACATTTCAAGAGTATAAAGTACATCATTTTCACCCGTAAAGTGGTCGTATCTTTTTTAGCATGTATGACGCATGCAAAATTACAAAAGATGACAAATGACTGAACAATTAAATAAAAAGGCATGGCACAAGAAACAGCTAAATAACATTGACTTGCAAAGGGAAACGTTGCACAACAAAATCTGCTGTTAGAAGACCAAGCAAAATCGCAATGGAATGAAGGAACATTATGGTTTAGTGTGTGTGAGCCTATGAAGAATAAACAGGAAGAATGAATGAATTCATGCCAGAATTGCTTAATTCCAATTAAAATCGCTAATTTTTTCCCTCTAGAATGAAGAAGTGTCATTTTAGCGTTTGCAAAGATACACAGGAAGGAGAAAATGAATTCACGCCTAATTTTCTTAACCATCCTGGAACAGAACGAAGTTATTTTGGTGCCATTGAAGGATAAACATGAAAGAGGAATTAAATTCATGCTAGAAAAAATTTATGTGAGTGGCGTCAGATTTATATACATTCAAAGAGTAAAAATTAGATCATTTTTTTTCCATGGGTGGTCGTATTGTGTTTTTTTGTATCTATGACGCATGCAAAACACCTGCAAAAATGAAAATGAAGAACAAAAAAAATATGCGGTTAGGAAATAAGCGGCAGTGAGAATTACAAGCGACAGCAAGAATCTGAACTTGTCAAAAATGAAAGTGAAGTATAAAGAATTGTTCGGTTAGCAGACACGCGAAAGCGAATATTAGAACGTCTCAAAAATGAAAGTGAAGAACAAAAGATTGTGCTGTTAGAAGACAAGCGACAGCGAGAATCTGAACGAGTCAAAATGGAAATGAAGAAGAAATAAATTTTACGTTAGAAGAACAATGCCATCGCAATCTTCTTTTCAGTAATCTTCATTGCTACGATGAAATCCAAATGACACTTAAAAAAGAGGGATGGTAGCTGCAGTACCACTTTTATTTGTAAATCTTGATTAGCCTTGTTTTTTGTTTAAAAAAAACCTGTTTATTTGTGTGTTGTTGTTGGGCTATGGCAAATACAAAAAAAAACATGCAGCTCAAAATACAAACCGTTTCCATTGAAGAGCCATTGGAACTATGGTATTTAGAAGACTTAGTTGTCGTTAACCTACTCCTGTTTGTGGTAATTTCTGTTCGATTTAGGTTTGGCTTTATTATTTATTTTACTTTCTGTTCGTTAAAGGTGTCATTTATTCATCTATGGTGGTATGTGTTGTCTTTATGTTTGATTTGATTATTCATTTTAGTTTCTGTTTTTTTTTGGGTTTCATTTATTTTTTGATAGTGATTTCTGTCCATTTTAAGTTTGAGTTGTAATCTGACTTTATTTCTATTCTTCCTTGGTTTTAATATGGTTCTTTACTTTTTTGGGGAAGCTTCTTTTTTGGATTTTTTTTTTATTAGTCATTTGAAAATAACTTGAATCAAACATGATTGAATGATATTTTTAATCCTGACAAATCTTATGTCCGGTGTGTAGACATGTAGTATTGAAACTATAAATTATAATTATTTTTCGTCAAATTAGTCGTATAGTTAATGCAACTGTGGACACTTTTTATAGAAAAAGTTATAATTTACATAAATAGAACCAACTATCATCAGCTTCATCAAGCTTGCGAAAGAAAACAAAGAAACTGAGGAAGACAAATAGCACTGTTTGTACTTTTAAGGATTTTTCCTCCAGAGAGCGTCACTGCTATTGTGGGAGGGCAGTATAAGGGACTGTCGCTGAATTTTCTCAACCTATATCATTCTCATCTTTTCTTCTTCTTTTTTGTATATATTTTTTTACCTCTTTCAACTTGACACTTAAATTTTTATTTGATAGGGTGGAAATACCTTTTCTTTTTAGAAGCCAAATTGATCGTCCATTAAAGTTTTTTTGCCAGGTTAACATCTTGTCGCCTGATTGACTTTTAACTTCAAATGTCTGTATTAACAAAATCTGGATTAACTTTCGAAAATAATCGTAAAGACTAATATTGACTATGGAACGATGAACAGTCCATTGAAGTCGGGTTGACTAACAGCAGTGACTTGAAGATATCATCTATACTCAAGCGTAAACAAATATCCTTAGTGTTTTCCCAGTAGATGATGTGTAAACTATAATGTATACCAGAGATGCGTAGTTTATTTCATTTTTATTATTTTATCCCTTTTGTGCTCAAGATGATTCATTTGGCAATTGATTTTTTTCATTTTTTAATCAAATTGTTGAATTTTGTTCCTTACATCTTTTCAGGATTACATAAAGGCCCGACGCCTTTTTATTGGTGAACCTGTTTGGACTCCTTATAATCGCCCGGCTGATGGCATGGAAGAACGGAAGAAATATATTGATCGAATGAAGTGCCAGAAAGCCTAGTGGATTTAATATTTAAGCTTGTATATTTGTTGTAATGATTTGTTTTTCAGGAATGTAGTGGGTTTTGTACAAATTAAATAGTATAGATCTAGGCACGTCCAACCCTTGGGGGGGATAAAATGATGGTGATTTGCTTTTATCCCAACCTATTTGTAGCTATTAGTACTTTTTTTTATTGATTTATTACCCATTAAAATTTAAAAGAGGGAAAGACGTAGTATATGAAAAAGAAAAAAAAAACAAAAGACAAATTTACACTTCAACAAGACGCTTTAAGATCACAGTAGTTCAGGAGTAATTAGCAAGTCTTCTTTCAATAGCTGAGAAAGTCCGTAATATAAAATTTCTTCGAAATAACGCCATTTCTGTGCCTCAGTGGAGATGCAAAAAGAACGTGGCATATCTGTCATATCTCCAATGTCGTGAAGATTTTCCAAAAAGGAGCCAGATCGAGCATATGAGCAGTTGTTGTAGCATTAACCGTTTCTGAATAAGCAAGAAACGGTTAAAACAATTCTTGTTGGCAGCGAGTGACCACTGTGACGTCCGAAGATGTAAGCAGAAATGGTGAATCAAAGCTCACCCATGGCTCTCCAACATGGACATAATGGGAAGACTCAGGTACATCAGTAACTCTTAGAATGTGACACAGTGACACCAATGTTTATAGCAAGGCCACTTGGTAACTTGTTTTTCAAGCCATTGATAAGTAGGAGCTCACTCATCGATACATAAAATGATTTTTGGGAAGCAAAGGGCACTATTTTAGCTTTAGTTTATGGGCCTAATTCATGCCTTTACCTACTGTTTCGATGAGGGAACCTTTAGAGTCGGGTAACTTATCACTTTTCAACGGGCTTTACTGCTGGACAGGACTTGTATCTTTATATTTTAGACAATTATTTTAAATTATTTAAACTATTTAGATGCATCTGTCTGCAAGGCATTTAACCTCTGAGCATCGTTTTTTTGCAAACGATAAATCCTGTGAAGTAAAGAGAAGAAAGCCGCCCTTTAAAAAGTGATGTATTACCCTAATGCAGAAGACCCTACTCGGACCGGCCAAAATCTACCTTCAGAAACTATTTTTGTTTTACTTAATTTAACTATTTCCTGATCTTGAGATTCTTCTTTGAATAACACAAATCCTTATGTCCTTATAGATACTGAACAATGACCGGAAATTAAATATAGGTAGAATGAATTTGATTTATGCAGAATTCGGTTATCGTATATTTGATGCAGTAACTTTCTAAAAGATTTAGACAGGTGTAATACATATTTACGAATTTAAGAGGAAACATATGTTTTTGCCCTAATAAAGAGTAAAACTTATACAGATATGTTGACCAAACGTTCTGTTCTAAACGGTGTAGCAAGACTATGTCAAGGAGTTTGTTTTGGATGGCAGAGGCAGCCAGAACATTTTCGTGTAGAGCTTCAACAATAGAGCTTCGAAAATGTTTTTTGTCACTTTATTACCTACAACAGTGTGTTTTTATTTATTTTCATTCAAAGATTGCGGAAAGCAGATAGAGGGTGGTTCCGACCCAAAAACAGGGTCTGATGCTTTCGTGAGTTTTACCCGTTTGAACTTTATTTTCACAGAATCTCCCAGCTTAAAGGTGATGTTCTTACAATTTAGGCGAATAATCAAACAGTTCGTGGTAACGAACTGTAAGTAAGGAGCGACCCGGCTCAATAGTAACCGAAACTCTCCAAGACGGAATTTTGATTCCAATAGATATATCAAAAGGATTGGATTTTTATGCTGATTTTAAATATATAAGTTTAATTAATTTTAGTATCACCCATCAAAGGTTACGAGCCTGAGAAAATTTGCCTGATTTTCGAAAAAAGGGAGAATCACCCCCTAAAAGTCATAGAATCGTAATAAAAATTACACCATAAGATTCAGCGTATTAGAGAACTCTACTGCAGAGGTTTCAAGCTCCTATCTCCAAAAATGTGGAATTTTGGAATTTTTGCCAGAAGAAAGATCACGGATGCGTGTTTGTTTGTTTTTTTGTCGTTAATTTTTTTTTCCAGGGATGATCGTATCGACCCAGTGGGCCTAGAACATTGGGAGGGGGTTCGTTCTAACTAAATTAAAGTTCTAGTGCGCTTTTAAGTGACCAAAAAATTGAAGGGCAACTAGGACCCCACCCACGCCACTTTTTTCTCAAAATCGTCCGATCTAAATTCTGAGATGGCTATTTTGTTCAGTATAGTTGAAAGGCCCAATAAATGTGTCTTTGGAGATGACATAACCCCCTACACCCCTTGGGAAAGGTCTTTATGTTATAAATTTTGCCCATTGTTTACGTACAATATTTGTTATTGGGAAGTATGCATACATTTTCTAGTGGGGAGGGGAGGACGAAGTTTCTTCTGGGGGGATTTTGCACGGGGAGAATTTTCCATGGAGAGGGAAGTTTCCATGGGGTGAACTTTTCAGGAGGATTCTGGGGGTTTTGCCAGAATTTCTATACGAGATTTCTTTATATGTCTTGCTTTCTCTTTGCCGACTCAATTTTACGAGTGGAGGTGTTAAGGGCAATTGTCCCCACAGCCCTCAGGGCAAAGGTTGTAAGTTATGCCATAAGAGCACATAAAGTTTTTTATAGAAAGTGTTGTTGTAAAAACTTCAAAAGGGGCTCATTCGATTGGAAATTGAAAGGGCTAGTGCCCTATTTAATAGTCAAAAGTGATTGCAGGGCAACTAACCCCCCTCTCACGCCAACCATTTCCCCAAACACATACAATCAAAATTTTGAGATAGTCATTTTGTTCAACGTAGTTTAAAGTCTATGAAATTGGGTTTTTGAGGATGACAATCACCCACAACCCCCGGGCAAGGGTTGTAAGTTATGCCCTGGGGGGCATATAAGGTTTGATACAAAGTGTTGTCGTAGAAACTTCAAAAGGGGCTCATTCGATTGGAGATTGAAAGGGCTATTGCCCTTTTTAGTAATCGAAAGTGATTGGAGGGCAACTAATCCTCCTCTCACGCCTACCATTTCTCCGAACACATCCAGTTAAAAATTTGAGATAGCCATTTTGTTCTGGTTGAAAGTTATGAAAATTATTTCTTTGAGGGTGACTACCTCCCCACAGCCCTCAGAACAAAGGTTGTAAGTTATGCCCTGGGATATTAGGTTTTTATAGAAAACCATTGTTGTCAAAACTTTTAATAGTAATAATTACCCTTTTTAATAGTATAAGGTGATAGGAGGGCAACTAACCCCCCTTTCACGCCCACCACCAACAGCCCCCAGGGCAATGGTTGCGAGTTATGCCCTGGGAGCATATAAGGATTTTATATAGTGTTGTCGTAGAAACTTGAAAAAGGGCTCACTCGACTGGAAATTGAAAGGCCTAATACCATTTTTAATAGTCGAAAGTGATTTAAGGGCAATTAAGCCCCAACTCAGGTCCACCACTTCCCCAGGGGCATATAAGATTTTTATAGATAGTGTTATTGTAGAAACTTCAAAAAGGGCTAATTCAATTGGAAATTGAAAGGGCTAGTGCCCTTTTTAAAATTCGAAAGTGATT
>JAQQPU010002122.1:20429-32599 GCA_029168905.1 Artemia sp. Kazakhstan ARC1039 | reverse complement strand
CCAGAGGGGGGGGGCATAGGGAGTTATTATATTTAAGTGATAGCACCCTGATTTTTTTTTATTGAAAGCAGGGATGCCAAAAAGTTGAAAAGTTGACAAAAATTAACAAGATTGTCGTGAGTTATACTTGATACAGCACTTGCATGGTTTTGTCGTCCAAAGGGAAAGGGACATATGCGTCCAACCCGTTTTTTTTCTTATTGATGAAACGGGTTTACTTTGAAAACATTCATTCATAAGTACCAGGCAGATTCACACTAAAACGAATTGGTGTGACGAAAGCGATATCGACATCCCCATCTAACGTTGCGCTGGAGTGACAATGACGCCCTTTGTCCAGTGCCCAAGTTACATTAAAAGGCCAGGTCATAATAAAAGCTTTCAATTTGGGAGATTCAAGGAGGAGTCTTTGACCGTCTTATGACCTCAGGGTACTAGATGTTGTAACGTTCTTAAGTATCTACAGTGGTTTAAAAAAATTCGATCACCCCGAAAATGATTACCAAAAATATGCACAAATATAACAAATGTAACATTTGGAATATTATAACACTTTTTTCAAAGCTTTGAAGAAAAGCAAAAAAGACTAAATACCCATAACTATGCTTAAGAGCTATTTTAAAAAGAAACTCTTTGGAGATTTCCATGGAAATGACCATAGCACAAGCTTTGAGCCTGGGTGGGGATCAAAGAGGAGTCTTTGAGTATTTTTACCACATGTGACCTATTGTTGCGACTTTCTTAAATTCGGTAATTTTTGTGAGCATTTGGAAATCATAGCTTAAACTCAATAGCTGATACTAAGTGTCCTAACATTTTGCTTGGATTAAAAGTGACGAACTAGGATTAAAATCACAACATCTTCCTGAAGCTGCTTCAGTCTGCATATTATTTCATTTAATTACATTTAAAACGGATGAGCTTTTCATTTTTTACCTAAGAAAAAAGCTGGCACTTCATTTGTCTTCATACCGAATAAACCATTTTAAGTGTTTTTTGTTTCATTGTAATTGAAATGTTCTCATGTGAAGTGTTCATCATGTATTATCAATTTGATAAATTTACTCCTTTTAGATGCAGTTTATAATTTGACTGAAATTAGGTATTTATCTGTTTATAATTTGGAATGAATTCCCAAAAGAAAAATGAATAATATCCAAAAGAGCAGCCAAAACCAATAAAAAAGCAGCAGTTCAGCCTTAGCCTACATGACCTATATTCTATAAAGAAGCCAAAAAAAAACTTTAGTTTTTCTTTTTTTTAATTGTTATTAAAACCCAGTTTTTATAAAAAAAGGCTTTTTAGGAACCCAAAAAAACCCAAAAAAAAAAAAAAAAACAATCAATATCAAACTCGCCCATTTCAACTGTTTTAAAGGTGACAAAACAGATATAGGCAAAGGGCATTATGAAAAATTTAAGCTTCCAAGTTCAAAGTTATATTCAAAGTTTTTACCCAGATAACTGACGAATTTTGTGATACGGTATCTGAAGCTCGAATCAGTTGTAAATTTAAGGTATGATTTGAGAAAGACTGATGAAAACATGAATGTTTGTTGTCAAAATTGATCGCGCCGGTGGCGCGCCGCCGACATCTTACTGGCGGCGCGCCGCCGACTTCTTACCGGCGGTGCGGCGTGGCGCGCTATTTTTATCCCCGCCGCCGCCGGTCTTCCCTCATCTGCGCGGCGCCGGGGTCTATCTTAAAACGTGCAAATGCTGCATTTCCCTCCTTAAACTCCTTAAAAAATTTAAATGCCCTAAATCGCACTGTTTGAGGATTTTCCTGTCATTTGTACGCCCAATCCTTGAGTACGCCTGTCCTGTTTGGCATCCTGGCATTTCCATTGAATTGTCGCACAGAATAGAGGCAGTACAAAAAAAGGTACCTAAGAATTATCTTCAATGATGGTAAAGTACATTATATTTCCCTTCTTAGGAGATCTAATCTTGTCACCCTTAAGGAAAGGAGAGCAAAAATTACCTTGCGTTTTGCTAACAATGCCCTTCATAACCCTCGAACAAATCCCCTTTTCCCTGGTCAATATTCAAACCCTTCGACCCCGCCTCCCGCGTTCTGTGTCAACAAAAATCCCCCTTCTCGCCCCAATAAGAGTTTGCACTGAAAGATATAGAAGAACTTTTATCCCTTACATAGTTGACAGTTTCAACCACTGAATCTCCGCTGCCCCCCCCCTTACTCACTCTTTACCTCATAGTTGTTAATTTTCATGCCCATTTTGCGAATTTGAAGATTTTATATTTATGTTTGTTTGTCACCAACTAACTTATGTTTCTGTTTTAATTTTACTTTATCCCCTTGTTAATTTTACGAGTTTTTTTTTGGGGGGGGGGGCATTTTGCTGACTTGACATTGGCCTTCTAATTTTATGAGTTTACTTTGTTTTTGTTTTTAATGTTTTTACGTATTTGACATTGATCCTTTTATAATTTTCTGTTGTTGTTTGATTGTTTGTTTTTGTTGTTCTTTTTTCGCTGTATTTGACGCTAAAGTACGAATTCGGCCCTTTTGGGCTTGTGATAGCCATTTTTCAGCAATAAATCTTATCTTATGTCTTTGGGGATGACAAACCCTCCACACCCCACAGGGCAGGGGTTGTAAGTTCTGCCCTGAAGAACTTACAAGATAGCCATTTTTTTCAACGTAGTTTTAAGTCTATGAAAGTAGGTCTTTGAGGATGACAACCACCCACAACCCCCTGGGCAAGGGTTGCAAGTTATGCCCTCGGGGCATATACGGTTTTTAAATCTAATTTTAAGTCTAAGTTTAATTTTTTCAAAGGCGATCGGAGGGTGAATGCCTCCCCCCATGCGCATCGTTTCCCCAAGCACTTCCGATCAGCATTTTTATATGGCCCTTTTGTTCGGCGTAGTTGAAAGGTCTGGAAATTATATCTTTGAGGCAGGGGCGAATCAAGGATTGTCTTTATGGGGGGGCAAAATAGGTTGATCATGATAAACTTGCATTAGGAGCAAGTTTAATTAGCGCAAACTTGCGTCAATTAAGTAAATTAAACTACTTTAGACTACATTAGGGGATTGCGCGCCCCCTCGCCCCCCTGGATCCACCACTATTTTGGGGATGACAACCCTTCTCCCATAGCCCTCAAAACAAGGGTCGTAAGTTATGCACTTGGGGCTTATATGGTTCTTATAGAAAGTTCTGTCGTAGAAGCTTCTAAACGGGCCCATTCGATTGGAAATTGAGAGGACTAGTGCCTTTTTTATTAGTCGAAAGTGATCAGAGGGCAAATGCCCCCCACCCCCACCCCACGTCCATCGTTTAACCAAACACATCCAATCAAAATTTGAGACAGCCATGTTGTTCAACGTGCTTGAAATGTCTAGCAATTATGTCTTTGAGGATAACAGGTCCCCCCAGCCCTCAGGGCAAGGGTTGTAAGTTATGACCTGGGGACATATAAGGTTTTTATAGAAAGCATGGGTCATATAAGCTTCGGAGGGGGCTCATTGGATTTATAATCAGACGCTCTAGTGCTATTTTTAAGAGTCAAAGTGATCGGAGGTCAGCTATCCCTCCACCCACACACGTCGTATTGTCTCGAAATGCATCTAATAGAAATTTTAAGATAGCCATTCTATTCAAAATAGTCTTAATATCGTATAACAAGGTTTTTGGGGTGGAAACAAACCCCATGTATTAGGGGCAAGGGTTGTAAGTTACGCCAAGGGGGCATTTAAGATATTTATGGAAGGGATGGTTATTTAACTTTAGAAGAGGCTCAGTCTTTTTCCCTGAAAAAGACTGTGTGAAAAAGTGCTCCATTAAACCAAAAATGAACAAAAATAGAATCAAATAATCTACCAAGCATACAACTACCACAAATCAGTATCAATAAAAAATGAAACCCAAAACAAACAAAAATTAAAATAAATAACACAGTCAAGCACAAAACGAGCAGAAATTAATATGAGTAGGGTTCTAAACCCCTATTCTTTCTAAAAGCCAGAATATAATTTGTGTTTTATTGAAAAAAATTCTTTAATTTTTTTTCATTTTTATAACATTAAGAAATCAAAAATTAATTAAGATTTTAATGAATAAATATCAGCATATGTATATTAGACTGACAGTGAACATTATTTTCAATAAATCCATTTGAATTTTTTCAGTAAAGTACAAATTATACTCTGGCTTTCAGAAAGCATAGGGGTTTAGAACCCTACTCATATTAATTTCTGCTCGTTTTGAGTTTGACTCTGATGTTTACTTTAATTTCTGTTTCTGTTTGTTTTGGGTATCAATGGGGTGGCTATATAAATTATAAATTTGGTGAATCCAAATTACAAAATTGAGTTTTATTTAGGATTGAGCCTTTTTTTAAACCCCCTATCTTCTCCGCCTATGTATTGTAAAAATATCCCTTAAGGAGGGTATAAGAAGAAATAGTAATTGTGAAGCTTTGGATTCACTTTGATCGAAATGCGCTTGCTCTGCTTGAGAACAAATTCGGCAGATAAATTTTCTGAAAATTTACTAATTTAGCAAAACGGCTTTTAATTATACAATGGCCTATCTTATGCTTTAGATTCGTCTTCAGACATCAGTTTCATCCTGGTCCTTTTATTTAGCTATGGTTATACTTATCTTTGAATAATGTATCGCTCGGAGTGACAGAAATTTTCGGCCGATTCCCTTTCACTGAATTACTTGGAAAAAAGCATTACGGGAGGGTATTTGAGTTCTCTGGGGAATTAATAAACCCTTTTGCAAGCCGTTGACTTTTCTTAGTTGAATACATGTTGTCGGATAACGGTTTTTGAGAAACTTTCGATTCGTGCACTCCAAGTAAGATACTAGGGAATATGAGCGTGGAGGGTATGTTGTATTCTTTTATGTGTGTTTTTATATTTATTATCTTAAGTAAGTTTGGGTAGCTTTTTGTTGCACATCTGTCACCCTACCCCCTAATTCTCATTCTGTTATTCAAAATCACTGGCTCATTTTTTGAATCACAACCTTCGAGACAAATCTTCACAGGGGAAGAGATTGAGACGGTTTAAAAAATTAGGCCGATTAGTACAAAAACGGTCTTTTATTATATTTAATGTTTATTTGCTCGTGTACAATATTATTTGTTACAGCTATTAGCACTAATATTGGTGAAAGATTTCCTTTCAAACAGTTCGTTGGACCGGACAGTAAAAGAAAAAAGCGACTCAGCCCAACAGTTACCAAAACTCTAAAAAACTAAATTTCGATAACAACTGACACACCAAAAGAACTGACTTTGTGCTGATTCTAAATATATAAAGTTTATTTAGTTCAATGTTACCCACCAAAAGCTACGAGCCTGAAAAAATCTGCTGGATTTTTGAAAAAGGGGGGAAACACCCCCAAAAGATCAAGTGAGTTTCTAAGCTCCTATCTACAGAAGTGTAGAATTTTGTATTCGTTGCTAGAAGAAAAATCACAGATGTGTAATTTGTTTGTTTTTTCTCTCTCCTCAGGGGCGATAACATCAAACCAATGGTCCTAGAAGATCGGGAGAGCGCGTGTTAAAACTGAAATCAAAAGTTGCAGTGCCCTTTTTAAGTGAACAATAGATTTGGGGGCGATTAGTCCCCCTCCTGTGCCCCCTTTTCCCCAAAGACATCTGATTAAAAAAATTACACTGCCATTTAGTTTAGCATAGTTGAAAGGTCCAATGTTTATGCCTTTGGGGATTAAAATACCTCCATAGCCCCTGGGGAAAGGGCTGTAAGCTATGCAGTCTGCCCATTATTTATACATGGTAGTTGTTATTGGGAATATACAGGAATTTTTTGGGGGGAGAATTTTCCGCAGTAGGTAGGAAGATTTTTACGTGGATGTTTATTCGTGGGGAGGAAAGTTTCTATGGGAAATTTTTCGGGGAGGTTTTACGCAGGGTGTGGGAGGGAATTTCCTAGCATGATTTGAAAAACGTTCAAAAACTAAGTAGGCCTACGTAAGCAACATATAACTGAAAACGGACAGAAACTATTCCGTATATGAGAGAGGCTACTCCTTCCTGTGCCCTCGCTCTTCACGCTAAAGTTTTTTTTGTCACAATTCTTTGAGAAATGCTATTCAAACACAAGGGTCGTTGAATTTGAATGAGAAATTTTAAAGAACTTTAATTCCTTAGCCTAAAGAGCGAGGGTTGAAGAAGGTTTTTTTTTAGGTTTAATGTTGCTCCTTACTAAAAGTTGAAAGGTTTTTCTTTTATTTAATCTGAACTAAAATCTTAAACAATAAAAGAGCATAACATTCAATTCTCATTAAAAACTTCCTTATTATAATCGATAAGTGATAATTGCGTCCCAGTTACTAGACTTATTGTCAAGTAGCTGACAATGTTAGACCTTGACTTAATTGGGTTCTGTTACGCACGGTAGTAAATAGCATATTTATATTGTGTTTTTTAATGGAACTCAATGGTGGTACTGTTTTATATCATATGATTTTAGCTTTAAAATTTTTGCACCAAAATTACCTTATTGGCAAGTGCAATCCTGTCCAATTTCATTATATATGAAGGGGCCACTGCTTCCTCAACCCTCCAGTAAGTACGCTGAACTTCTAAAGGTGATTTTATGAAAGTATTTAGAATGTTACAAATGTAACCAGTAAGGATTGAAAGTAATTTATTTACTGATGCCTTCCAAAACATTTGAACTAAAAATTTTATTTCTCAAAGCAAAATGAAATAAATAAGGCCTTTTAATTATTCAAACGTTGAGAAATTTTTTTTTTATTAGAGAATTTATTGGCGAGATATTGAGGAGAAAAGTAAAATTTTTGCGTAAAGAATGGAGGGCAGCCATCTTACATATATAGGACAATCTTTGTTCGTTTTCAATCTTAGCTTCACTCTTTATCGTCATTTGAAAAAAAGGAATGTTTTTATATTTTTTCTGTTCGTTTTTAATGTCTCATTCAGGGTCACGCAAGGGAATATTTCCCCTCAAACTCAACTTTTCACTTTAATTTAAAATGTTTTGACACAATACCTCGACCTCTCAAAACAAACGTTTTCTGGAAAAAACTACTGTTTTTTGCATTAACTTTTTGAGGCTAGGATATAACCTCGCTCCCAAATAAGTATCTGCTGACTTTCCATTTAACGGTTGGTCCACTACTTTGGTTTTTATGGTTATGCAATATTAATTAATGCTAGTATTACTGAATAATAGCCGTTTATTTTTGAAGGGCTATGATCGATGCGATCAACCCTGGGAAAAAAAAGAAACACGCACAAAATCCTTCACCATCCTTCTCGGAAAACCACGAAATTTTGGATCATAGTAAAATTTGAATTAATAGAGCTTGAAACCACCCCAGGATTTACAAATATGTTGAAATGTCTTGGTGTAATTTTGTTCAAGACTGTGCCCCCTTTTTGAACGTGCTTTTTTCCCATTCTTCATAGGCTGGAAATTTAATATTTCAGTAATTTTTTATTGGTGAGTTTAAAATAAGAAATTTTGCTTATTTGGAATCATCCACAAAAACAAATTCTTTTGATGCACATACCATTATAAAAATACTGATTATATTTTTGGTTTCTGTACACATTGAAAAGGGCTGCACTTTACTTACTGTTCATTACTACGAGTGGCTTCTTTAGTAATTTCATTTAGGAATGAAAACAGATTTACTCTCAAGGTCATATGCGTAAAATCCTGATTGAATGTGTGCACTAACGAGGGACGAGGATAGGTGCACGTGCACTGACTTGGTTAGGCTGAATGTAAAAGGTGGGAGCTGTCCCAGTATTATGAGGTCGTTTGGGGTCCACCCCTCTGCCATCACCGCCTTTCTTACGCCCCTATCCCCAGAAGGGAATCTCAGCTTGCGTGGCTTCATAGTGGCGTTGGGGTGGACTTTGACGAATCTGACTAACCAGAACCATGACTGCAAGTAGAACTACAGCGTGACCTTGGGGATTGGCGCCTCTGGATGATTTTATTGCCTACTAAACACCGCAGTATTAAAATTAATTAAAATTAAACACCAATTAAATTAAAATTAAACGCAGTATTAAAATTAAACACCGCAGTACTTAAAATTAATTAATGTATAATTTGCCTGAGTTTTTTGTTTGTTTGTTTTTTTCGAGGGCTTTCGAAGACTAAGTCGCTTAGACTAGGAACAAATGAGGGCGAAGAGGCAATGTTAGGTGACGAGAAAATGGATCAAGGCGATAGCTTCACTTACCTGGGTAGTATTATTAGTAAAGATGGTGGGTGTAGTACAAATATAAAAAGTATAATAGCCTAGTCAAGGCACAAGGTGTTTTTTCGTAGTTGAAAAGAGTTTGAAAAATAAGAAGATAAGTCTGTAAACTAAGATTAAAATACTGGAAGCTGCGATAATGGTATGGATTAAGCAAGGCTCTTGAAGGTGGGCACATCGCAAGGCTGAGGAAGATTTGCTCACTATTTTCCAGAGGAATTGTTTAGGCGTAGCAATAGGTACTTATTTTGGTTGACTACATCAAATAATAAGTTGTACCTAGAATGTGTTTTTTCTCGGACAATAACTTAACAACTTGGATGACTTGGCCACATTTTACGAATGAAGGATGACAGATAGCTATAGATTGTGCTTTTTGGTCATGCATCTGGGGCCAAAAAAAGGGGGTCCTCGAATGGGGTGAAGAGATCATAAGAAAGATCATAAGAGATTGCGGTGAAATAAAAAGAAGTGTCGGCCTCAGCCGCCTTGGTGCTGCAGTTAGTTGTTAATAGTAGCAATAGCAATGCTTCCATCTTGAGAGTATAAAACTATCCGTGAGCTACAAATACTTGAGAGCATAAAGCTATCCATGACCTGGCAAATACTTGAATAGTTTTAGATTTTTTTGTGAATGAAAATAATAGAATTGCAAGTTTCAAGGTCATGATTGATGAGTCCAATTTTACGCCAATTTTAAACTCATAGCCAATGTTAGCGATTGCCAGACGAAGCGTGATGCTTTTTAAAAGTTTTCACGAAACGTACTTCTTTTTTAAAACAAAAACGAAATAATTTTCTTAAATTACATGGACTAGCTCATATACCCCCCCCCACGAACTCAGGGTATGACGGCCGTCAATGTTTGTATCAACTATCCCATATTTAGCTAGTCACATACCCGTCGTGTTTTCGGTGTTTGGTACAGCAAACAGGAAGATGGGAGATACTGCTATAGATGAATAAATGAATCCTAGAACTAACAGAAATAGAAAATAATAAGCAGGTCAAAATAAAATAAACAGAAATTACCACAAACAGAGTGGGGCTACCGTTCGCCTAAACCTTGTAAGCATTTTCTGAAAACGATTCGTTTTTCAAGCTATACGATTTGTAGCTGATCGGAGAAAGTTCTGGGCACAATTTCTGGCGAAACAAATTTTGTTTAAATTTTAACCATAAGGGTAAATAAGCCTTGACCCAATAAGATACGGAAATAAGTTTCAAGTTCTTAAGCAAAAATTATTGGTCCTTTTTTTGTAGAACGAATAAATAGGAAACAAAAACGTTTCGGAGCCCTTATCCTGTTCTTTGGAAAACTATTTGAAGTCGCCTTGTCCTCCCCAAACACTTCCTGAAAGTGATGGCTTGACCCCCCCCCCCCCCCAGCCATTTCTCAGATATCACAGATGCGTTAATTTCATAGCCTGGAGGATTGTACTGTCTTTTGGTTTACCTCACTGCTTCGCCGTGAATAGATTTCGTCATAGGTTTCATCATGGCTAATAGTCAAGGTCGTATCCAGGGGGTTAGGGTCTTTGAACCCCCCTCCCCCCGAAATTTTTGTCTGACTCGTAAAAACGCAACAAAAATGAATATAAACAAATTTTTGTATGTTTTTTTGAAGTTTTTTTTTAGGCCCCCCAAAAAAATTTTTTTTTTACCCCCCCCCCCCTCCCGGAAAAAAAACTCTGGATACAGCCCTGCTAATATTGCCGAAACTTTTAGATGGATCTGTAACGAACTTTTTTTTTTACCAAACATCCGTTGCCTCTAAACACAAAATATTAAGTCCTCATGCCTCTTCTGTCTCCCCCAACATCCGAAAGTTTAAACTCGATCCCACAGGTCGTTCCCGAGACACGTTCGCCATTTTCACCCCCTTTCTTCTCTTTCCCCTTCCCGGAATCAAGAGTAGAGATCTAACTTCCCTTCCCCCTTGACTCGTTGAAGGTTTCATTTTGATTTCCAAAGATATTCTCCGTATTCAGATACGTCGTTTTGATCACCTGGGTACACATAGCGTATTTTGATGTACCTTGGTACTTAACCGTGAATAGATTCTAGGCCCCGCTGGGGCTTATAGCGCAAAATAATCTGGTGGATTGGAGAAAACATTATTTTTCTCCCTCTCTAGCCCTCCTCCAAGTCAAAATTTAAACGCCGCTTGAATCTTCCCCCTAAACTCCCCAAAGTTTTGAATCGACACTCAATGCCATTTTCTAACCCCATCCCTCGAACTGGCACAAAGATATTGCAGATTTTCTGTGTTGTTAGCCTGGATACGCATAAATCCTATAGATCTACGTCTGCCTCCTAATCCAATTAAAAATTTTACATCCACTTGACATCCGAACACCCCCGGAAGTTTCAACTCGATCTCCGAAGCCATTTGAAGAGATATCGTGGAAGATTTATTTTGTAATATATATTTATACCCTCTTTGTGCCCTGTCACAAGTTTAAATTCAAGGTCCGCATGCCCCATCTCCAAAAATCCCTGAAAGTTTCAACTTGAATCTCCAAGCCGTTCCTAAGATATCGCACTCCCCCATTTTGGTACCCTGGCAACACATAGTGTCTTTTGTTTTACCTCGCTACTTAACTGTGAATAGATTAGAAGTCCCGTTGCGGCTCATATTGCAAAAAACGTTTAGGTGCAATGGTTGATCGGAATATAAAAATGTACAGGTTGACTGCCCTGTATATTGCAAGTCGGATTGCTGTATTTTATATGGTTTCCTGTATGCTGAAAAGCTGTTTTAACCAAATTCCTTGATGATTAGACCATACTCGACGATTGATCTGATGCACTATTTATAATAAAATAAGATTCCTGCTTTTTTCCTTCTTCTGTTGGATCTGCAATACTGCTATCCTTGCTTTTCTTTGAAATCATTTGCCACTTTTTATAAGACAGGCGTGGCTCTTACTGGTATATTCAATGCAAACGGCTATTCGCTTGTCCTATGGGTATAGGACATTGAATAATTCAAAACCTACACAGTTTTGGTAAGTAACCTGTTATGAACTACTGTTTTCAGATTGTTCAGTTCACTTAGCACTGGCACTTGAACCAAGGGAACCAAACAAATTGAGCGTGACATAATTGCAAATCTCCTTTATTTTTCTGTGTGGAAATTATCTACGGACGACCGCAAGTGAGAAGGTTTTCCAAACTATTTTGGTCAACCATTAGCGAGACAATATCTTTTCTCTCAGCAAGAATACCCAATTGATCTTCAATTCTGTTTCGTCTGTTTTCTCATTCTACTTCGAATTTTCCAAGCAGATTTGGAAATCAGAGAAACAATGGTATCAGTGTATCAATATTTCCGATAGTGGGATCTCTGGCCTACAAGACTTCAGGTTTCCCGGTTTTCAGTTGCTGTGATCTCTCTGCTTACTCGTCTGTTTTCAAAGCAAAAAAATATTCAAGCAATTGAGCTTTATAAACTTCAGCTGCTATATATTATAAGCTATATATTATATACAGGGGCGGATCTAGAGCAAAATCTTGGGGGGGGGGGTCAATGTGACAAAGGTGCCAATAAATGACCAAATTGACAAATTTATTCTAAAAAAAGAGTGAAAAAAGAGAAAAAAATTGGGAAAGGGGGCACCAGGAAAAATATTGGGGGCCCCCTGGATCCGCCAGTGATTATATATATATATGCTATATATATTGTATATGCTGTATATTATATATTATATTATTCAGCTTCTATATATATATAAGCATGAGTGTTGCTGACTTTTTTGGTGGCAAACAGTGTTAGGCACTAAGTTGTCCCCTTTAAAGCCAATGTAGCTAGCTGGACCTCACTTTTAACATGGAAGGGTCAAACGATGAGAGAGCTATTGCCTGTGGTTTGATAAATCATTTCAAAAGAGGTAGATACATATAAATATAACATATAAAATATAAAT
>JAQQPU010002122.1:0-20029 GCA_029168905.1 Artemia sp. Kazakhstan ARC1039 | reverse complement strand
TTTTTTTTTTTGTTTTGTTATTTGCTCACGAGCTGAGCCGCTTCTTAAATAGTTATCGAAAAAGAAAAAGAGAGATTCCATTGTACTGAGACCAAAAGATTCAAAGCTTCTAATTACAGCCACGATGCACTTACGGCTCATACTAGCTTATGATTTTCAGCCTTGCAGAAATATTGGTAGTCTCCAAGTTCACCTTGTCGTTTTAGCGTATTAACAATATATACAACTACCTCTTCTGTTCCCTGGGCTCCTCGAACGCAGAAACAAAACCAATGTCACGGAATTGGCAAAGAAGAAGAAACACTCTGCAGCTGTTGATACTAGAATTGCTTGGATATGAGTATAATGTAATTAAAAAAAAAATATTTTATTATCTTGGAAGCATCTTTTGGAACAAATTTAAAACTTTCAGGGAAGGCTATGGGAAGAGACAAGACAAATTTAAAACTTTCAGGGAATGCTATGGGAAGAGACGAGTGGGAAGAGACAAGTGTGAAGAGACAAGTATATTTTTTCACAGTTTTCAATTACATAAAATCTTTACTGTATTTTTATGCACATATCATGGTTCTGTCTTTTATCGGCAGTAACGTTCATTGACAGCAATGACACTTTTTCCAAGTGCATTTACATCTCATTATCATTGATTTTTAACCCTTTGCTAGCATGACACTTCCTTTAGTATTAAATTTAACAACAGGTATGAAGCCTAGGGTATTAGCTGTGTTTACATTTAAGATTTCAACCCGTTATTTTATGCTACGTAGGGTGCAGTACAACAACCCTGTTGAGTTATGACGCGTTATTCATTCTTCCATTCAGCATTCAATTATAATTAGAAGAAAAAATAGTTTAGGGTGGTTTTCTTCTCACGTATATTTGAAACGCATCTTCTTAAATTGTCAAGTTTGGTCACAATAGATTAAGTTTGTATTTTGTATATATCCCACTGGGTTTTTGTTTCTTTAATGAAAAGTTCTCATCTCAATACGTTCAACTTTCATTTTTTAAAAACCTTCCGCATTTGGTTCAAACGTAAGAACAAACGATGTTTGGTTAAACATCATTTTCAGAGAAGAACATACGTAGAAATTTATTTTACAGACTACGGGACAAGCGTGTCAACAATAAAAATCAGACAAATTATATTCAATTACCCAGAAAATTCAAAAGTTATAGCATTTCATGCCGAAGTCAGCTACGACCTCCAAAGCGAAGTGAGGGCCATAATTGTGCAAGCTGAAGGCATACACTGTCGGTCATATCAAGCAAAGTCCTCAACACTTTGACTTGAAGGGCCCTCGTGGAAAATTAGGGTGTGAAGATGGCTCTCGGGTGTCCTCGAGTTGTGCCTGGAAATAGCACAAAGCTAGCTATTATAACACAACGCTCATGGGCGTAGGCAGCATATTGTCTGGAGGGGGGGGGCAGTCGATAGTGTTTTGGAGGGCCTTTTATCAACTGCTTTTCCAAACATCTGCTTTTTCAGCCATATCTAATGTAAATTTGAAGGTCTAGGGGGGGGGCAGCTGACCCCCTGTCCCCCTCCCTACACCCATGACAACGCTAATCTTGATTATTAAAACTCAAAACGTACATTTGGTTATCCTCAATGACCTTTAATTGTACATGATGAAATCAAACAGTTCGTGGTAACGAACTGTAAGTAAGGAGCGACCCGGCTCAATAGTAACCGAAACTAAAACACGTAATTTTGATACCAATAGATACATCAAAAGAATCAGATCAAATCCATCAGAAGTTACGCGCCTGAGCTCGAAAAAGGGGGAAACAACCCCGAAAAGTCATAGAACTTTAATGAAAATCACACCATCAGATTCAGTGTATCAGAGAACCCTACTATAGAGGTTTCAAGCTCCTATCTGCAAAAATGTGGAATTTTGTATTTTTTGCCAGAAGAAAGATCACGGATGCGTGTTTATTTGTTTTATTTTGTTTTATTTTCCAGGTGTGATCGTATCGATCCAGTAGTCCTAAAATATCGTGAGGGGGCTCATTAGAAAGGAAATTAAAAGTTCTAGAGCCCTTTATAAGTGACCAAAAAAATTGGAGGGCAATTTGGCCCCCTCCCACGCTCATTTTTCCCGAAGTCACCCAATCAAAATTTTAAGATGGCGATTTTGTTCAGCACATTCGAAAATGTCTAATTAATTTGTCTTTGAGGATGACTTAATCCCCCACACTTCCTGGGGGAAGGGCTGCAAGTTATAAACTTTGCCCATTGTTTACATATAGTATTGGTTATTGGGAAGTATACAGGTGTTTTCAGGAGGAATTTTTTTCTAGTGGGGGTCGGGGTCGGAGTAGGGGTTACGGGGGAGGATCTTTCCATGGAGGATATTTCCTTGGGGGAAGGGACATTTCTATGAAGCGGGCGCCAGATTTCCCAGCATTATTCAAAAAACGATCAGAAATTAAATATAAAAACACGTTTTTTTTCCACTGAAAGTAAGGAGCAACATTAAAGCCTAAAACGAACAGAAATCATTACGTATATGAGGGGGTTCGCCCCCTAGTCAATACCTCGCTCTTCACGCTAAAGTTATTTTAGTACTTTAAAAAGAGCTATCTATTCTAATTAACTGGCCTTTATAATTCAGGGGTTCGTGATTCAAACAAAATTCGAACTTTAGCGTAAAGAGTGAGGTACTGAACAGGGAGCGAAATCCCTAATATACGTAATAAAAACATACGAATATAGAAATTCGTTACGTAAGTTAATTCGTAAGTTACGTCAGAACAAAATTTCGAGAAAGCCAATTAGCCAAAAAAAGGAAAATTAATATGCGAATTTCGTTTTAATTATTCATGTAGGCTGAGCCAAAACTAAAGCTGCATTAATTCAAAAACGTTCAGAAATTAACTAAAAAACAAGTTTTTTTAACTGAAAGTAAGGAGCGACATTAAAACTTAAAACGAACAGAAATTATTCCGTATATGAAAGGGGCTGTCCCCTCCTCAACGCCTCACTCTTTACGCTAAAGTTTGACTGTCTCACAACTTTATTTTTTAACACAATAAAAAACTTTAGCGTAAAGAGCGAGGCGTTGAGGAGGGGACAGCCCCTTTCATATGCGGAATAATTTCTGTTCGTTTTAAGTTTTAATGTCGCTCCTTACTTTCAATTAAAAAGAACTTGTTTTTTTTAGTTATTGAACACCAGAAACGTCACAATACTCAATAATCCTATGGAGATTTATTTTAAAGAGCTAGAATTTGAAGAGCCTAATTACAATTCGTTTCAAAGTAAATGCATTTAATATTTTTAAGCCGTATGTTAATTTGGAACAAAAAGGTGACACAAACCTTGACACAAGTGAGTTACGGGCACTCCCAAGATTTTTCACTTCAAGGGGATTTTCAGGAAACACAGTAAAGAGCTCATGAATATTTTTTGGGCGTAAGAACGGAATTTTATTAAAGGGCACTGTTCTATTAGCTAGGCAACACGCGAGAAGTGAATTTTGGTTATTGCTAATGAAATAAAACAAAATATAATAGTTTAGAAACAAATTTCGGCTATATAATTGCACATTAGGGGGTGGGGGGTAAAGCATAGCATATATCAAATACGTAACCTATCCTAACCTAGGCACCTTTTCCCCCCTAAACCCCAAGAAACTAAAATTTAAATACAATTCCAGAAGTGAGAAACCCCTTGTTTATTCAGCGTCTCATAGGAATTACCGGGTAATGCCTGTTTGATCTACGCTTTTCTCGAGTGGCTGTCTCGCGTGTTGCCTAGCTAATAGAACAGTACCAATTAACGTACCAATAGCTTTCTAAAACTCTTACCTCACCTAAAATGTTTTGTTTATGCATGTTTCGTGACGAAGTTGTTTACAAAAATATATACAGCAGAGGTTTTCTGGGGTCCTTGAGCCTCCCTAGATGTAGATCACTACATTCTGCTCATTTTGCCCGCTACATTCGGCAGCTTATGCCTTTGGCCCACACAAATGCGCTTATGAGATTAGGACAGGAAAAGACTCATCCCCAATGGACTACAATTATGTAGACCAAAATATGTCTATGGACCAAAACTCACCAAGGTCTAACATGTCCATTTTTCTAATAATTAATTTAAGACGGCGTTTTCCAAAAATTATTTTTAAGAGGGCGTCTTCCAAAAAATATATAAGTTCGATATAGCCTGGGTGAATATGTTGTTTTCCTTTTTACCTGTTTTCCTGTTTCAACCCAATTTAATTCGAACATTTAAGAAAAAATCAACATTTAAGAAAAATTCTGGGGTCCTTGAGCCTCCCTAGATGTAGATCACTACATTCTGCTCATTTTGCCCGCTACAGTCGGCAGCTCATGCCTTTGGCCCGCACAAATGCGCTTATGAAATTAGGAAAGCAAAAGACTCATCTCCAATGGCCTACAATTATATAGACCAAAATATGTCTATGGGCCAAAAATCACCAAGGTCTAACATGTCCATTTTTCTATTAATTAATTTAAGACGGCGTTTTCCAAAAAAAAAAATACAAAAATTATTTTTAAGAGGGCGTCTTCCAAAAAATATATAATTTCGATATAGTCTGGGCGAATATGTTGTTTCCTATTTACCTGTTTTCCTGTTTCAACCCAATTTAATTCGAACATTTTATTAACCAACGAAATAAGAAAAAATAAAGGGAAAAGAATATAAAAATAAAGGAAAAAAATAAAGGGAAAAGAATAATGTCAACGAACTTTTCACATAAACTATGACACAAAATACCAATATAATTCTGGGCCTATATGCAGGGTGACCAGACGTCCCGCATTGTACGGGACAGTCCCGGATTCCGAAACCTCGCCCTGCATTCGAAAACGTCCCGCAAATTGTACTGCTTTTTTAAAAAGATTCAAAAAGATTAAAACCTTTTTAGATTAAAAAAATAGAATTACTTTAATAAGTTTAATATTTTTTCCTATATATTCATAAAAATGTTTTAATCTCAATGAAAATGTTTTGATAAAAGCAGACACAGAATTTGCCCTATTGCTATTAAGTGTGATTTATTGTACTATAAGGTAAACCCAAATATTAATATTTGCATTTTTTGAAAAGGAATCCATTCCGTACAACAATTTAGCGTTACTTGTAGACTTTTTTCTAAGTCTGCCTGGCACAAACGCAGCTTTAGAAAGAGTTTTTTCTTTGATAAATAACTTTTGGACTGATGAAAAATCACAATTGGAACTGGACACACTGAGATCTTGTGTGTTTGTCAAGTTTAACGGAAAGAAACCGTGTGATAAGTTTAAGAAGGAAATCAAAAACAATGTTGTATTTTTAAAAAAGGTGCATTCATCAGCCAAATATGATTAAAATAAAAATATAATGACATAAGACGATAAAAGTTTAAGAAACATTTTTGTGTGTTTTTATGAAACCACACACACTTCCTACTCCTTCCAGCGCTCTTCAAATTTTGGTATGTCCCGCGTTGGGTCTGAGAAAATCTGGTCACCCTAGCTATATGCACAAACCTAAATTAACCTTATAGTACTTTATTGTAGTTAATTGATAAAACCATAAATTTTAACATAAACGAGCAAAAAGAAAAAAAACTCAATTTATGGAATTGAAACATTCCTGAGCACAGGTTGTGAGAAATTGACGGCCCAACTAAATTGAATTTATATTGTTTCTTATGGATTCAAACAATGGGATCTTTCCATGTTGTTTCATCACTGAGAGATAGAATTAAATTTTGAAAGTCCGCATAAAAAATTTCAAAATTGAAAAAAATTGTTTTAACATCCGAACATTTAGAAGTTTACGGTAAACACACCATATGTAGAAGAACTTCACGTAGACATAGAGAATAAAAGAAAGACCTGGTGAGTTTCTAGGTACAAAATAAGAAGAAAAATTACCCTGCCAAAACTTGCAAAAATACGAGAACGGATGGATTTCGTCATATGTGCTCGAAAAAGCGATAGGGAAGGACCTAAGGAATATCTAAATAATGTTTTCAGTGATAGCCACAAACCTAGTAATGAGCGAATCATGACCCCTGGTAAATAAAAAATTTAAAAACACGTTTTGAAAAAAAACCGCTTGTAAGGTTTCGCCTTTTTAGCTGATTTACAAATGGTAACTATTATTTCAATTAATGTTAATAGTAAAATGTTATTACGAAAACAAATTGACAAAAATATTGAAAAAATCCTACCCCCCCCCCTAAATGGCGTCGGGTCGAGATAAAAAGTACGCCATTGGAATTTCCATTGTCGAAAGCTCCACACAGGGGAATCAGCCCCTGACCCTGGACAATAACTAAAGTCTTTTTTCCCCATGGGAAGCGTTGATGTGTCTCTTTTTTTTTCCTTTTTTTTGTTCTTCGTCGTTATTGGGCCATTGGAACATCACGGAGAGCCGTATAAGGGTTCATTTGAAAGCTAATTTTACATCTCATCAATTTTATAAATGAAACGCCATCGTAAACCCCATTTTTTAAGTCCCATATGATCAGGGGAGGATCTAGGATTTTTTAGTGGGGGGGGGAGGGGCGCAGAATAGATTGATCCAATAAACTTGCGGTAGGAGCAAGTTTAATTGACGCAATCTTGCGTTAATTAAGTAAATTACACTACTTTAGACTACGTTAGGGGGGCACTCCCCCCTCGACCCCCTGGATCCCCACTGCATATGATATCCAAAAAATGCACTTTGGGTGCCATTTCTAGAGTGGAAAGGCAGGGAAAGCATGAAGATTAAATCACTGTCAAAAACCCTAAACCTGTGGTTTACAGTCCCCTAAATATATACCCCTCTCCCCAGCCCCCTTAATATTTTTCATATAAAGTCTGCTGACTAATAAAACTAGGCTAGTTCTAGGCAAAACCGTATTCAGGGGAGGAGTTAGGGGGTTTAACCCCCCCCCCCCGAAATGTTTGTCCGGCTCGTAAAAACGTAATAAAAATGCAGAAAAACACATTTTGGGTGCATTTTTAAAGTTTTTATACCCCCCCCCCCCCAAAAAAAAAACTGGATATGGCCCTAGTTGTAGGCTAGGCTTGTGGTATCAATTCACAGATGTTTAAGGGGAGGGACAAAATTTTCCCCCTCAAAATGTTGCTCCAGAGGATGACAAATTTATTGTTTTTTTCAGTTTTTCCAATGAAAATACCAAGGCGTATTTCTCAATGAAAATACTCTAAAAAAGGTAATTTACAAAATCTTGGCGGGGCAAAACTATTGAGGTGGGGTGAGCACAGGCACTCGTTCCCCTTCCAAATTGACGCCAGTGAATTAAGTAGGCAACTGCAACATAGTAGAGAGATATTTAAAGGCTCAATTCAAAGCTGTTGATCATTCCTGCGTGCTTTCTGTATATTTATTGTTAAAAAGAGCACAAAAAAGCCGCATCGAATGGCAATAGGACTTCAAGGTTTGGAGTATCTTATTTTCTTAAATTTCTACCATGGTGATTAGGAATAGCAAAAGTGTAAAACAAACACTAGTAAACAAAACTTGGTAGTGTAGTCATAAAGGTACTTCGCTGTTGCCCTGGTAACCTAGATTCGAATCTTGGACAAGACAAAAATGATTTATTGAAATGATTCCTATTTATTGCTAAAGATCAGTTCTCCTAAAATTTTATAATTAAAGAAGCAGAAACAATGAAAGTATATTTCCTGAGGAGAAGTTCAAAATTCTTTGCTGCATCGCAGCAAAAAAAATTGCAATAATAACACGAATTTCTGTAAAGTATGTTTACTACACATCTTAAAATCTTTCAATTCAGGTTTCTAAAATACGTAAAATTTTAATATTGGGAAATATTTCATGAGCAATTGAATTTTCTATTTACAACTTTTCAAGGATGCCAAGGATAATATATCTCTTAGACTCTTCATGTGACAAATTTCAAACTTTTTTTAAGCCAAGGTTTAAGACAGATGCGAAGTTAAACCTATTTTTAATGCCCAATTTTGGCAAAAGCTTCGTTTGACTTCTATAGTTTCTTTGCCTAAGTTTGAAAACGATCTTTCTGTAAGGTTTACTGTCTAATTTTTAAAACATGAAAACACAAAAAATTAATTAAAAAAACAGTATTTTAATGAAAGTAAAGAGCAAAATTGATTTTAAAACGAACAAAAAACACTGCATCACAGCTTGTGTAACATATTTTTGAAAAACTGTTTCAAATAAACCGTCTTATGATATTTCTTTATATTTGTAGAAATCTGAAAAACTAGCGCTTTACTGTAATTTTTGCTAGTTTTAAGTTTCAATTTCGCTCTTTACTTTCGTCAGAAAAACAAATTTTCCGGGGCTAAATTAATAAATAAAAGATACATGCTGGTTTCAGAACCACCCAATGAACTCTAAGTTTTACCTTATTATTAATAATACTAGAAGGATTAGGACGAATACCAAAAGTTGAAATTTTTTGGCTGAAATCTAAGATGAAATTTGAAAAAATATCAATCAAAATATTAACTTTGTTCTGAAAAGAAAACAGATCTAAAAAAAACGTTCATAAGGAAAACGACATGTAAAGAAGGTCATCTGCGTACGCAATCCGAAAAGTCACATATCCATGATCAAATTCACTTTGAACAGATTCAAAGTTGCACTGGTACTAATAATGCCAAAAACTTTAGGCTGATTGGAGAAACACATTTGCTGGCCACTTCATCACCTCCCTCTGGACACAAGTCCCATTGCTTTCCCCCAGCAATCCGAAACTTTCAGATTGACCATCGCAAGTATTTCCCAAAATGTTGCAGATATGCCACTTTTTAAAACCAAAATATGTTTTCTTTCTATTTACCTCTGCCTTCATCCAAATCAACTTTTGAGGCTTATTTGGCCCTCGAAAGTTTCAACTCGACTCTCCAAGTGCTCTGAGATAAAGCTAGAGACGCCAAAATTATTATACTCTTCTCTGATCACCTGGAACAGATATACATTCTTATACCCTTCCCCTCTGCCCTCTACCCCCTCCAATTCAATATTGGGGATTCAATCACCCCCCCCCCTCGAAACTCCCTGAAGGTTTTGACTTGATCCCCTAAGTCGTTCCCAAGATATTGCAGATACACCGTCTTGGATCACCTGGCGGCTGGCCACATGTAATATCTTTTGATTGGACAAATATTTGACTGCGGATAGATGACAGGACTCATAGGGGTTCAAAGTGGAAAAACATTTAGGGGAATCGAAAAAAAAATGTTATTAGCATCCCCTCTGCTCCCTCTTCCAAATAAAAATTTGAGGTCCACTAGATCCCATATACTCCATGAAAGTTTCAACTTGATGCTCGAACCCATCCGCAAGATATTGCAGATGCACAACTTTGATAGCCTTGTGCCACATTGTAACTACTGATTTTCCACACTACTTAAACGTAAATAGATTTTTTTTTTTTTTTGTCAGTTTGTTGGCATAATATGGTTGAAGCAATGGAAACAAGTATCATTTTTCAGTCAATCTTTGTGATAAACGGTCTAATGTTTCAGTTTGAATTTCCACTATCATTCTTGTCAGGCAGTTTTTTTGCCAGGCTGTCGCAACTAATTTCTCTGAGTGAAATAAAACCTAGATTAGTTGTTTCATTTAAATTCTTAGGGAAGAAAACCTAGAAAAAAAACGAAAGTTGCGAAGCACATAAATATTTTTAACAACTTACGTGTCTTTTGCAGTATCACCTGTGATCGTTGAATATCATCGATCTGGAACAACTTCAGCTTCTTCTATCACAACCCTTGGATGTTTGAACGAGAAGATAGCTATGGCGCCGGGAAAACCAAATTCACCTGAACCGGATTACGAAAGAGTAGATGACATATTGGCACTTAATAAGAAGAAAATGGGCTGGTGGAAGAGTTCCTTAGAGAATATATTTTCAGCTGCTGTCAAAAATGGGTATGTTTCTTTATAGATTTTGAGTAGCCTACAGTATGTTCAAGATGTGGAGATCTCAGCATTTAACATTGGGTTCAGATATTTATTGCTTTTGTGCACAGAAGTTAATTTAGAGCTACATTGGGCTGGCAAGGGTTTAGTAGTTTCAAAATGCTGATCAACACATTTTCTGAACTATCCTTTAAATTATTTCTTAGTCTTTTGATGGATCAACTGTATTGAAAATTAACCCATTTATACGTGTTCTTCGTTTTCTCTGTGACACTCTCATAAAAAAAAAGAAATATAATGGCTTAACAACATCAAAATATCAATAGTTCAAATGAAAATTTTATTTGTTACATTTTCTAAGGCTTAGTGTCCAAAACTACTCAGGAAAAGATTCTTTACAATAATGATAGTACCAACCTTGAGTATGGCTTACTTATTAAAGATACTTTTCAATTAATGAGAACTAAAACGCCCTTTTCAAGCGGTTAATTCGACTGTCAAAGATCTTATTGTTTTGGCGTCATAGTTTTTGATATCATGTTGTTAAGTTTTTATGTTTAGATAATACTATTATAAGAAGAAAAAGAGGCGTCGTCCACTATCTCATTTTTCTTGATTTGCACCAAGTGCCCAGCCCTACCCCGGAGCCATTTTGAAACGGACATGGTTCCGCGTTTGAGTTTAATGCTCCCTAGAATAGGAATTTTCAAGACTGAAGTATTCTAATACCTCTTTGGCATTTTTTTTTCCTTCAACCGTTTTGCGATCGCTGTTGTTGGAAAATTTGAATTAACCGTTTTTCGAAAGCAGTATGATCAAAGGAAAGTTCGTTTTTCATTCGAAGAAATCGAGTAATGATTTAATTGCATTCATGGTTGCTAGACTTACGTCCAAAAATCAGGTTTGTTTTTCCCCTCAGAAGTAATCACTAACAGGAAACTATTTAAATTTTTGTTTTTTTTTGGGATATCGACTCAAGGGCGTATCCTATGGGCAGATCTAGAGTAAACTCTTGGGGGGGGGGGGTTGTGACAAGGGCACCAAAAAGAAAAATCTCAGGGGGGCTCAGTGTGACAAGGGCACCAATAATTGACCGAATTGCCAAATTTATTCAAAAAAAAATTGAAAAACGGAAAAAACAAGAAGTGAGGGTGCCAGAAAAAATCTTGGGATCTTTCAGTGGCGTATCCAGGATTTTTGTTCGAGGGGGGGGGGTATTTTTTCCGCTCTCGTTATCTCAAAATTTATATAATTTTGTCCATAATTTCCTATATCGTTTATATAATTTGCTTGGTTTAGGAGTTAGTATTTTAAACTTGTAGTTTTCAAATGTAGTCCACTTGGTGATTACAAGTGTTTTATTTATCAATTTTGGTTTACCAAATTAGTAAATCCTTCCATTCTCGAGATATTGAAAGAATAAACACAGTTTATATAACACTTCTCTATTTATTCTTAAAGTTTTATTAGAAAAAGGGAAGGTTGGCGGCAGTTCCCCTCTTAGAGGGCAGTTCCCTTAACTAAAGAACAATCAGTGCACTTTTTACAACTCGCGAGATTTTGCAAAAGAAAAATATTTCGCAGCTCTCCTGTTCAAAACGTGAGTACCGGGAATACAAACATATTCAAGTAGATATGTTTTTGTTTGGTTCTGGTCTTGGGTACAAATCAATAATAATTTTTAAACCCTCTAAGTTATTTTTTAACAACGGTTTTTAATATTTGGTGTGGGGTTCTAATAAAGCTTTAGGGTGAATGGGGAGAAACATTTTTAAATAAGAGTTGAATATCTGTATAAATTCTGGTTTTCTATCGAGCTTATGCATCTCTGACCCCTTCCCCTTTTGAGGGTATTTAATAATATGAATCTTATCCCATAATCGTATAAATACAATCTCATCATAATCTATTTTGTTATAACTGTTCATGACTAAGTAAATGTCTAGATTATTTGTAATAGGAATTCTGTTGTCTTTGAACAAAATTAAAGCTATGCATTTTTTTTATAAGACAATTTCCGTGTTTTTAAGGAAAATTCCTATTTATTTTTTTAAAATGTTTCAACTCAAAAGAAAAAACTTCGCATGCTGACCAAAGGTCAATGTTAAACAGTTACTGATCTCCTGATTCCATGCCTTCGGCCAGGAGTGCAATGTGTAGTTGGGGCAAATCCTCCAACGTTTCCCGTGTTTTTCCCCCAGATTTCTCCAGGTACCCATTTAGAGGTGGGTCGACTCTGGCTGAACTTACAGGGTCACACCATTGACCCCCGTTCCAAACCAAATAACCAGTGATACCAGGACTCGAACCCCTGACCTCAGGATTTCAAGTCCAGAGCGCTAACCACTCGGCTAGGACGGCTAAATATCTTAACAAGGAAAATTATATTCGATGAAGATTTGGCTATTTTATGATTAAGATATGAATTAAATACTTACACCTATCTTCCGGAGAAGTTTGTTTTTGTTTTAAGATAGAAAATTCAGCTGTTTGACAAATTATAGGATAAAGTGTGTTCGTTCCAAGTTTCACCTCCGCTAATTGCTTTTATTTGAAAAAGTCTTGTTCTTTTTTTTTCGCAGCTGAAAAAAAAACTGAAGAAATATGAAGATTAAGTCTCCGATCTAAGATTAGAATCAATTAAAAAAAACAATTTTTCGTAATAAAGAACTACATTGAAAATTAAAGGAAGAAAAATAATTATTTCGTTCCGTTTATTCTGAAAAACAAAATTAATACTTTATAATGATTTACAAGATCTTTTATAATGATGTAAGTTTCATTAAATCTTAAGCATGCATCATTTAGACAACTTACGCTTTTTCTGTTGAAACCACACCATAACTTTAAATTTTCAATCGATTGAATCCCCTCCAGAACTTCTATGACGACTCTTTTTATATGAAGGCAAAATCAGAAATCTACGAGTCTCTTATCTTCGGCAATCTGAATATCTAAATCGGCAATCTGAATATCTGAATATCTCTTATTTTCGGCACAAAACGGATGAAGTTAAATGTTTTTTCAAAAAAATCAAGGAAAGTAGATGTCGGCTTTGATAGGGTGGTCCTTTAAGGTATCGAATCCCCTTAAACATAGATGTTGCTTCCTATACCCCTTACAACCCACAAGATATGTGCAATTTGTCGCGTAAATAAAAATTCCGAGGGTTATGCTGTCATCAGTATGTTTGGGAATTTGTACGTAAAAAATTCAATTGTTATCATGAAAATTAAAATAAATAAATGACATCTATTTTCGTAAGCCAGTTTTTTCAAAGCACGTTTCTTGTATTCACTTACTAAGGGATATCGGAGGGGAATATGCGAAAGGGGATTGTAAACCTCCAGTCAAGTGTTTTTGGGTTCCAGGCATTTACCCCCACTCCCAAAAATACCCCCCTTAAAATACCCACTGCGGAAAAGAACTTCTTTCCCCGGGAAATACCCCCCACGGAAAATAGCCATCCCCCAAGGAAAACACCCCCGCGTGGAAAATACCCCTTGGGAAATACCCCCCGTGGAAAATATTTCCCACAAAAATACATAATCGTTGAAAGGAAATCATTCCCAAAAATTTAATCCCCGCTGAAAAGTCTAAGAGACAATCCCTCTCCCCTGCAGAAAACTTCCCCGCAAAAAATGTCCGTATGTTTCCCAATAACAAGCACTATCTGTAAGCAAATGACAAATTACACAACTTAAAAAGGCACCTGAACTTCTACAGTGGGGTTTTCTGATTGTTTCGTAGTTTGGGAGGGAGGGAGATACCCAAAGGGTGCATTTTAATGACAAAACATCCAGGGGTGGATCCAGTTTTTTTAGGTGGGGGGGGCAAAATAGGTTGATCCGATATATTTGCGTTACGAGCAAGTTTAGTTAATGCAAACTTGCGTTAATGAAGTAAATTACACTAATTTAGACTCCGCTAGGGGGGAGGGCGCCCCCCTGGATTCGCTACTGAAAATATCCCAGTTCTCATTGAGCCATCAGATAAATACAGTATTAGTTCTAAGGGAGAGACGAGCGGAGGGGGGGGGAGGTAGAAATTCATTTATGATCCCTAGGGTCGTAGCCAGTATTTTTGTTTGGGGGAGAGGTGTTCTGATGGGGGAACAAAAAAAATTCAAAAAACTCATCCAAAATATGAAATTGATATCTCCTCCAGAAACCTTATGGTTTCTGGGAATATTGTTGGTCTACGCTGTTATTATGGAAGTAAAGAGTTACATTAAACCCCAAAATGAGCAGAATTTATTCCATATAGGAGGGGGACTGCCCTTTCCTTATCCACACTTCCACCTCATAATTGAAGAAACTTCGGAGGGTGCTCATTAGATCAGAAATTGAGAGCTCAAGTCCTTTTTTTTATAAGTTGAAAGTGTTTCGAGACCGACCAGCCAAGAGGAGGGGGGGGGTTAACCGCCAGCCACCGTGTCTTCGACCCTGGTAATTACGATGGTATCGTGTTTATTCTTCCAAGTCTTTCCTCTCCGAGGTGGACCCGAAACGTTTCATTTCTGTGCCATATGATGCTTAATGATGGAGTTACTAAGACGGTTGTATAACAGTCGGTAGCGTTTAACTGATCTAAATTTATTTATGCCACAAAAAAATTACTATTAAGATTACCGGAAATATTAGTTACCATTCCTGAATCAGCTTTAAGCTGTAATTTTTTATTGCTAGAAAGTTTTTTTCGAAACGCATTTTTGAATTTACGATTACTATGGGCCTTGGCCTGCTCTTCGCTAGGTAGCAGCTGTGGCAGCTCTGACGACCATGACATTTGAAGCTACAGTAATGGAGGTCACATTGATCAAACAGTTCGTGGTAACGAACTGTAAGTAAGGAGCGGCCCGGCTCAATGGTAACCGAAACTCTAAAAACAGAATTTTGATACCAATAGATACATCAAAAGAATTGGATTTTTAAGCTGATTTTAAATATATAAGTTTTATTAAGTTTATTTTTATAAGTTTTATTAAGTTTATTTTTATTAAGTTTATTATAGGCCCGTAACCATCAAAGGTTACGGGCCTGAGAATATTTGCCTGATTTTAGAAAAAAAGGGGTAAAGACCCCTTAAAATTCATAGAATCTTAATGAAATCATACCATCAGATCGTATCAGAGAACCCTACCATAGAGGTTTCAAGCTCATATCTACAAAAATGCGGAATTTTGTACTTCTTGCCAAAAAAGAAAGATCATGGATGCGTGTTTTTTTTTTCAGGGGTGATCGTATCGACCCAGTGGGCCTAGAACTTCGGGATAGGTCTCATTGTAACGACAATTAAAAGTTCTACTGCCCTTTTTATGTGACCAAAAAATTGGAGGGCAAATAGGCCCCCTCCCACGCCACTTTTTTACCAAAATCGTCCCATCAAAATTCTGTGACTGCTATTTTGTTCAACATAGTTGAAAAGCCTAACAACTATGTCTTTGGAGATAACATAGCCCACCAAACTCCCTGGAGAAAGGTCTTTAAGTTATAAAATTTGCCCATTTTTAAGTATAGTATTTGTATAGCATTAGTATTTTGGGAAGTATGCATACATTTTTCGGGTGGGGAGGGGACAAGGCCGTATCCAGGGGGAGGGGGATTAGGGGGTTTGAACCCCCCCCCCTCAAATGTCCGCAAAAATGGCTTTTTTCAACACTTAGATCTCTTTATAAAACTCGCATATTTTCAGCTTGCCAAATCACAAGGTCACTATAATTACCGGCTTAGCTTCAACTAGTTGCCGTTGAGTGAACAGCAATTAGCAATTACGATTTGTCTTCTTCTTCAGCTCAGACTTCTCTTAGCTGGTGCAATCCAATCCCAGGTCAGTTTGTATCTAAAACTGAAACAATGAGGAAGCGACAAGCGGATAGCGATTTATTTTGATACTTTCAAGGGAAAGGGCCTGCAATAAAAAGCGTGGATACCCAGCAACCATAGCCAGAATGTGAATTTCACGTTAGGGTAAACGATCAGTATCCCTGTTTTTTTTTATCTTACGTTTTATCTTGCGTCTGAGCGTTTTTCTTGAAAAACTTTTAGGGAACCGGGGATCGTTGTCTTAGGACTCTTAGGTGTAGCTTCGGAAACGCCTTATACCAGTTTTAACCTCGAAAGTTTTCTCCAGGGATGACGACTCGTCAACGCAGGAGACTTCCTAAGGCAGCAACCATCTTCAGATCTCCCAAAACGACATTGGACAAGCTGTCAACAGGGCCTGTGATTTAGACGCTACTGCGAAGTTGCAGTTATTTGAATCTCCGTGGCTGCCAGACGAGAGCTACTCGTTTCCAGCATCAGGCAAACGTAATTTAAGGATTCAGCGAAGCTCGATGGCTCGTTTTCCGTGGCTTGTGTACTCGGATAAATTTAAGGGTGCTTTCTGCAAACACTGTGTAATCTTTGCAGCTGAATGCTCCGGTAAAGAAAATCACCAACGGCTTAGAGCACTGGTCCTAAAACCATTTACAGCGTGGAAAGACGCGATTGAAGTTTTCGCTTATCACAGTAAATTGAGCTCTATAAGCCAATTTTAGAAGTACTAGAAGACCTTCGAGAAGGGAATGCGAATGCTGAGACTTCCGCAAAGGCCCATCTGTTAGCAAGCTCAATAAAGCAAGGACAGTTTCTGACCAGTTTATTCGTAGCAAAAGAGCTCTTTGGTCTTACGTTGCCGCTGTGTAAAGTTCTTCAAACTGTTGACTGTGACTTGGCGCTTGCATGTGACCAGGTTGCAAGTGTGGTGCAGACAGTTGTGGGCTAGGCAAAGACGCAGATTCTTCGTTCGACTCGTTGTATTCAAAAATTGAAGATTTTGCCAGAGATCGGAAGATAGAATTGACGTTTCCAAGAGTGGATCGTCGTCGAATCGACCACTATGGCATCTGTTCGCCGGAAGAAGCGTACAGAGCTTCCATATACATTCCATTCATGGACTACTTCATATCAGAACTCAAGGAGAGATTTACGGTGCATCGTACAATTTTGACAACTTTAAGCGGCTTCGTAACTGCGAGCTTAGACAAAAGAAACTTGTCTGATGCAGAAATCTGTGAGAATACTGATATTTACTTCGACCTTTTACCAGAGCCAGATGCCCTAAGCCACGAACTAAAATTGTGGAAAACAAAGTGACAGAACGTTAACAACAAACAAAGACCAGCTTTGGCTGCACTTGATACGTGCAATGCTGATTTCTTTCCAAAAATCAGCTGCCTTCTTACAATTGTAGCTACTTGGCCTGTTTCAACTGCTACAATGGAAAGGACTTTCTGTACCTTGCGACGGCCTAAGACATGGCTACGAAATGCAACCGCTGAAGAACACTAGACAGGTCTAGCGTTGCTGTCAGTGCACAGGGATGTTGCTATTGTGACTGATACAGTTATTGACATGTTCGCAACTCAAAAAACACGTCGAATTGATTTTGTTCTGTGAATTCATATTGTAACTATTACGTTTCTTAACTTCAATATACAGTATTGAAGTGTTCTTCTTACCGCCCAATAACTGTCGCGCCTATACTGTGCAAGTTATTTGAATTGCTTGATGTATATAGGCTTAGTGCTACATGTAACACGCCGGATAACCAATATGGTTTCAAGAAGAAAATGAGTAGAGAACACGGGCATTATTTGATTGCTAATTTGTTGATTGACGCCGATGATTCAAATGAGATTTTGTATTTTGCCGGTCACGATGTCAATCGCGCGTTTGACTCCGGTGTGCACCCTCAGATATTGTTGTCGGCCCGGAAACATGGCGTGGATAAGTCTATTATACGCGCACTGAGGAATATGTATAGTAATTTAAAAGCGCGTGTAAATGTACCATGTGTTAATGCTTTAACCCTATCTTCTAGTCTTATACCCGTAGAGAAGGGAATACGCCAAGGAGCACTTACTTCACCACCGCTATTCAATAATAGTATTATTTCATCGCAAGAACCGGTTCAGTCTACATGTATCTTTAGAGGTCTCAATGTTTCGCTGATCGATTATGCCGACGACATTTTGAACGCGAGTAGAACACTTATAGGCATCGAAGAGACTTTCCGTGTTTTGAGTAAGGAGTATGGTAACATAGGTCTTTCTTTCAATCCCCAGAAGAGTGAAGTTCTCGTATTTAATAGCCGCGTTAAAGATAGTGTACCAGTTGATGTTATTTTCGGAATTTATACGATTAAGTCTTCGTCTAAGATTATGTACCTCGGCCTTCCAATTTGTAGCGATCTTAAAGAAACCCGCGATTGCCTTGTTTCGTTGTTCGCTGTAAAGACACGCAGAGCTTATGGAATTCTCGTTTCCATGAAGTGCCACTTTACCCGTTTTCTCAATATATGCGAAAATATGCGAGTTTTATAAAGAGATCTAAGTGTTGAAAAAAGCCATTTTTGCGGACATTTGAGGGGGGGGGGTTCAAACCCCCTAATCCCCCTCCCCCTGGATACGGCCTTGTCCCCTCCCCACCCGAAAAATGTATGCATACTTCCCAAAATACTAATGCTATACAAATACTATACTTAAAAATGGGCAAATTTTATAACTGAAAGACCTTTCTCCAGGGAGTTTGGTGGGCTATGTTTGTCATAGTTTCTTGAACGAAATGTCTTTTTTTGTTTATCCAGCAGGTGAATTCAAAAAAGAATTTACTACTTACTAACAATTTTTTCATATCCACGAGGTGACTTCATGAAAGAGTTTGTTACTTGCTTAAAATTTTTTCATAATTTCTTAAATGAAATTTCTGCATTGTGTATCCATGAGGTAACTTCAAGAAAGAGTTTGTTACTTACTTAGAATTTTGTCATAATTTCTTGAACGAAATGTCTTTTTGTTTATCCAGCTGGTGAATTCAAGAAAGAATTTGCTATTTACTTAAAATTTTTTCATAATTTCTTTAATGAAATTTCTGTATTGTGTATCCAAGAGGTGACCTCAAGAAAGAATTTGTTACTTACTTACAATTTTTTCATAGTTTCTTAAATGAAGTTTCTGCATTGTGTATCCAAGAGGTGACTTCAGGAAAGAGTTTGTTACTTGCTTACAATAGAACTATTCTAAAGAATAAAGACGGGTTAAGCTTAAAGATATTTATTGCTTAAACGTATTGACACATAGCTCAAAGAGACACACAAAGCCCAAAGAAACATACACAGCCCAAAGAGACACAAACAGCCCAAAGAGACAAACATAGACCAAAAAGACTCAGACACCCCAAAAAGACACACAGTCCAACGAGACACCCATAGCCTAAAGAGACACACACATCACAAAGAGACACCCACAGCCCAAAGAGACACATACAGCTCAAAGAGACGTACACGGCCCAAAGAGAAGCACACATCCAACAGAGAGACACAAAGCCCAAAACGACACAAACAGCCAAAAGAGGCACACACAGACCATAAAGATTCAAACTGCCCAAAGAGATATACAGCCTAAAGAGACACACTGCCCAAAGAGACACACACAGGCTAAAGAGACATACACACAGTCCGAAGAGACACACAAAGCCCAAAGAGACACACACACAGCTCAAAGAGACAAAAAAACGCCCATACAGACACATACATACCAAAAAGATTCAAATCCCTCCAAAGAGACACACATTGTCCCAGAGAGACACACGTGGCCTCTAAGAGACACAAACAGCCAAAAGAAACACACACAGACCAAAAAGATTCAAACTGCCCAAAGAGACATACAGCCTAAAGAGACACACACAGACCAAAATGACTCAAACAGCCCAAAGAGACACATATAGCCGAAAGAAACACAAACAGCCCAAAGAGACAGAAGCCCAAAGAGACAAACACAGCCCAAAAAAGACTCAAACAGCTCAAAGAGACACAAACAGATCAAAAAGACTCAAACAGTCCAACGAGACACACAGCCCAAAGAGACGCACAAAGCCCAAAGAAACACACACAGACCAAAAAAAAAACGCCCATACAGACACATACAGACCAAAAGATTCAAACGTCCCAAAGAGACACACATAGCCCAAAGAGGCACACACGACCCCTAAGAGACACAAACAGCCAAAAGAAAGACACATAGACCAAAATGACTCAAACAGCCCAAAGAGATACACATAGCCCAAAGAAACACAAACAGCCCAAAGAGACAGAAGCCCA
>JAQQPU010002121.1:37158-63841 GCA_029168905.1 Artemia sp. Kazakhstan ARC1039 | reverse complement strand
ATAGAATCAAGGTCGACTGATCCAACTGCTCCTATCAACTGATTCAAACACCTTAGTAAACCGTCGCTAGTGGTAAGGATGAAAAAGCGTCGAGAGCTCTTGCCAAGAAATGGAATTCTGAAGAAATTGGGTAGGGGCTACACACTAATATATCCTGGCTACTCCCAATTTAGAAAAAAAGATTATACTGTAGATAATCTTAGAGATTGATCAAACAGTGCTAGCCTCGATTGGACTTGTAATCTTTTATTAGGCGCCCAAAACGGGCATATGTAATACATCATAAACATCCATGGTTTGATTAATGTACTTCTATTTACATATAAAACCTTTTACCTCAAGTCTCTATACCTAGCGCCGGAAAACAAAAAAAAAGTGCAAAGAATCGTCTGCGCATGTTTTTTCCTAACTGATAACAATAACAAGTTTTCAAAATTTCATGAGTCATTTTAAAACAGCAGCAAAAGTAGTCCTTTCAATTAATCCAGAAAAACCCTCTAATGTTTTGCAAACAAATACCTAGCTGGGGCGCGGCAATTCAAAAGACTTTATGTTACGCAACAAAAATCTTTTGAGAGAGTGAAAAACTGAGGAAGCCCGTTTCAGTTTTTTTTTTTTTTTGCTATTATTGGCGACCCATTGTTTGTAAAAGAGATGTTTATATTTACTTTGATGAATTGATAAAAATTCGTAGTATCAAATTCGTAAATGAATCATGCGAAAATTTTACATCTAGTTTGTTTCAGTTTCAGTGTGGCGCATTCGTAAAAGCGACAAAAATATGCATTTCGCAAGCCGGTTGCGATGAATGTTGAGAAAATCAACTTTATTCGCATGCAAAAATTCGCCTGGTTTTAATTCTTTTGCTTTTTCGAATGGGTTTCAAATCCCTCGACAAATCTTCAGTGTAGATATAAATATCATTCACGAGCAGAATTAATGTGAAGATATCAGGTAAGAGAATATCTTTCCTGTTTTTTTTTTTGCTTTTTTTTTCGTTCTATAAGTGACTTTTTTGTCTGAGTGAGTGACTGGTGCGTCTCCCCCTTCTTTAAAAGTCAATGAGCAATTGGAGGAATAATATAGTTTATTATTGTACGTGCATTTAATCAAATAAGGTTGATCTTAGGAGAGGCTAAAGCCCATCCTCCAATCTATTGCGTATGCACCTGATATTGTGATTTCTAAGTATTAGGTGATATTTTGCACAAAAATTTGCAGCAAATCCTGCACAGCAAATTACACACGAAACATGGGATTTAAAATATAATTTGGATGATAATTTGGTCATAATAATGGGACGGACTGATAGAAAATGGCAACAATTTGATGAGTAAGTAAATCTTATAGCCACCAACAGGCGAGTAAGGAGGGTCTTTACTGCGAGGGGAAGAAATAACTTCAAAGAAAGTGCCAAAAAACAGGCAAATTACATGGACACCTAAAGAATAAGAAGATTGATAGTAAAAATGTCAATTTTTGGAAAAAGACGACCCGAAGACCGTCCCCCCAATTGACCGACATATGATGACGTTCTTTACGTGAACAAAATAAGATAGTTTATAACACAAAAAATGAATGCATAGCTACAAGCTTAATTAAAAAATACTAAATTTTTCAAAAGATAATAAGGTGCAACGAAGAGAAATTATTTCGTATATGAGAGGGACAACCCCCTCCTCCACCCCTCGATTTTTACGCTTAAGTTTGACTTTTTTATCCCAATTCTTTAATAACGATTACTCAAGTACAAGGACTGTTGAATCGGATAATAAGCTTTTTTAAAGCACTAAAAAAAAANAAAAAAAAACCTGCGTAACGAGCGAGGATTTGAAGAGGGGAAAAAATTATGTCCGTTTTCAGTTTTAACATTGCTCCTTACTTCTATGTAAAAAAAACTTCCTTTTTTAAATTTAATTTCTGATCTTTCTCAGCTCATGCTGAAAATTACACAGCCCCCTCCGTTAAAAGTCCCCCCCTCCCCGTGGAAAATTCCCACCATACATATAACTGAGCAGCCAAAGAGAAAGTAAGACAAATAAAAAAAAATCCGTACATGAATTTCAGAAAATCCCCCCCCCTCCATGTAAAATTTCCACATCCGCGGAAGCGATACACGTAGTTTCTTTAGTGGCGCTAGAGGCCATCCTATCGAAAGCTTTAGTGATGGCATGACATAATATTTATTAATAATACAAGCCTTTGCGGGCCATGGGCCACAAGGCAGTCAAGCATTGAACGTTTCCAGTGGAATCCAGGTGGGCGGTCGCCTGTAAGGTCATTTGATTCCATCTACCGATAAAATGCATGATTGGAAACGCTTTCGTAAACTTTCCCAATGTAGGAGAGGAGGCTAATAGGCTTATATGGGTCCACGCTCATTGGATCCCCATCTAGCTTAGGTATAGGAATGACATAGGCGGATATTCATGGGTACGAAAAGTTCCAGAGCAAAAACACTGCCGGAAAAGTAATCACAAAAGTCCGGCTAATTCGGCACTACGGGACTCCAAGACAACATTAGGTATGATGTTAGAACCCGTGTATTTGGTCACGTCAAGCAACTGCAGAAAACATAGGACTAGGAGCGGAATAGCTCACACGATCAAGGACAATAGCTGCGCTTGTTTTCGCCGTTCGTCGTTCTTAGTTCTAAGAATATGTTCTCGGTTTTACTCTTAAATTGCGTTTTATTTCGCCGTTCTAAGAACGTCGTTTTAACTGAAAAAACGGCTTATAAGAGCTTTCCTTAGCCAGATTAAATTTCAAAGCCACAGATAAAATTTCAATCAACCAGCACAACAAAAATGGAAAATATACTTGTGAAAGTAGCAAAACAAGCAATAGAGTTACTAGAGGAAAATGCTCTGACAATGAGCTCCTACTGGAAGTTTTGGCAGAAGATGTTTTTATATCAGGAAGCTCACAGATATGTTTGGCACTTGCTAATGGTGACTTAGAGATAGGAAAAAAAATTTTAAGCTTAAGACGTTTGAACAACTGAACATATTCCTAAGGATATTGAAGCCTGGAGTTACCTGGAATTTCTTAGTATTAGTTGTAATCTAAGATATCTAGGAATTCCTCCCAAAATGTTTCTAAATTACCCCTAAGGAATTTTTTGAAAGTTTGGAAAGCAATTTATGCCAAAAATGCTTCCAGAACTTGCTGAAGATTTAAAAAATGTGCCACATATACAAAAAACAAATCACTACCATTTTTTTAGATGAAAGATCCCATCAACAAAATCTACAAGATTAAATGAACCTAATAAACTTGTTTTCTGTCATGGTTTTTTATTTTAAAACTTGGCGCTCAAAAGTAAAACTGAAGTTGTTAAACGGAGTATGAGGCTCAGTTCGTCGTTCTAAGAACGACGTACTAAGAACGAAGAACGGCATTTCAAAGAACGGCTTATAAGCGAAACATTTCAAAGAACGGCGAAAACGAACGGCTTAATTGTAAAACCGTGGATTGAATTTCCATAGAACGACGAAAACGAACGCCGCTAATATCAGTTCGATCAGGCAAATTGGGAACTTCTTTACCGCCATCGTGCGGATTCGGGAATTCGGCAAACGCCTTGGTAGGAGCTTCGGTCTTTGTCTGCGAATCTAGCACAATAGTGCCGTCGTTGATTTTTAGGGGAGGAATTGAATTTCTATTAGGCGATGGTAAAGCCTCTAAGACGATCCTCCACCAGCTCTTAGCTGAACCATCTTGAAGCTTGGTAGCAAATTCCTCCGCGTACTGAGCCTGGGATTGCCGAGTCGCGTAAACTCCATCTTTACGTGCTTTGTTGATATCAAGTCTGTCCTTTTCGCGCTTTGAAAGTACCTATCACCTTTGTACTTTTATTTTGTTCGGATAGCCTTTTTGCAGTGGGCATTGAACCGTGACCTGTCCTTGCTGGACACCTGGATCTGCTTCGACGGAATATAATTTGTGATAGAGTTGACTATGGCCTGCCGGTGCTTTTCTGCAGCTTTCTGAGAGCCTTCAAGGAGGAAACGTCACCATTGATGAGAAGCAAATGAGGTTCTTAAGCCATCCCTGGCTCCTCTCTTGTACTGCCAAATTAATTACAAGTATTTTATTGAGGCAGAAATTCAAAAGAATGACGGAAGAATGACGACAATTTAGTCACTGGTAAACACATGTTTACCAACACGGTTTTCGAAATTAGTCAGTAGTAATTCCGGCGAGCGAAACAGACTATCAATAGAACAATTCAGTGTAAAATATTACTTTCCTATTAAATCTTAACACTTTGGTATTAAACATCTTAAGAGCTGTATATAAACAGACATTTTGGAACTTAATGTAACGTCTCCAACTTGTTTCCAATTCCAAATAAAAGCAAATTTCATACCAGAAAAAAGTTAAGCCCACCCTCACTTATAGGATTTTTCGCTTTTGTAAGACCAGCTATTGCTTATAAGGAGCAAAACTAGTTCGTTAGTCTGATAATCTTAACTCGTTGCCTACAATCTTGATTTCATTGTGTTTATTAAATGTGTGGTGGCTATTAACATGCTCGGGCATTTCAATACTTCTTCTATATTATCTGTTATTTACGTAGGCATTTAATCTGCAATTAGAATACAACTCGGGACAAGTAATATATTTTTTATTAATCTGTGCGTAAAATTTAACCACCCCCCCCCCCCCAAAAAAAAAGAAGCTAAAGGATTGAAAATGGCAGCCGTCAAATTTATCCCACAAAAGGTAGGAAGCTCGGTTTTGTCATCTTACAGACATGAAAACTTCAAAAATAGAAGTTAAAGGAACTTACCAAATATATCACACGCAGCCACGCATACAATTAAGCCTATTGAGCATTCCAATGTCATAAACCCATATTGGTTGAGTGTGATGTACTAACATCAATACACAAAATTCTAAGAAACTGGCATAATCTGAAAAATAAAAGCTGTCAAGACCTTATTTTAAAATGTGGATTCACAAATCATTAAAAGGTATGTAATTTACACGGACAGGAATTTCGCAAATTCTTGCGTTGAACTTGAACTGTGACAACAGCTTAGTTTTGTTAATCTTCTTACAGCTAATCTTAAAAATGTGTTAATGCTAAGAAAGACGAAAACAATCAAATTTAAAAAATAAAACACGAAGAAAACGTAAAATAAGCCATCATAATCCAAAAAACCTAAATGAGCCTTTTGCAAAAGCCAATCTGGCCATGTCTGTTTTTTTACATTTTTGTCCAGCTTTATTGTCTAAACACTCGAATACTTTGCACATGTCCCATGTATTTTGACAATACGTCTCTTTTGTTTCAACCCGTATACCCGTAAATTGAATCAACTATGACTAATCAAAAACCAGAAAAACAAGAGTGACGGGCGGCGGAATAGACAGGAAATATGTAGGGGGGGGGGGGGGTATAGTGGATTTGCAGTCAAAATGTATTAACTACAATTATTCTGCATGTTATAAAGTAACAACGTTTTTCTTAACACGTTTCCTTCTCAATAGCCTTTAATCTAGACCTTTACAAATTATTTTTTTCAGGAGCCAATCTGAATGGAGTCATTCAAAATTCAACATGATAGCATTCTCAATATTGAAGCACATAAATATGCACCAAAATGTCTCCGAAAACTTCATAGAGCCAAATATCATTTCACAAAACAAAAACCCGTGTTCTAAGCACCTTGACGACTATATTACCCCAAAATCTATAGCAGTGGTTCCCAAACCGGTTTTGGGCCATGCCCCACCAAGGTATTTCTATAACAATTATGCCCCCCTCGTGATATTTAAATTTTATTATTCAAAATTTTACGTGTATTGTCACCTGCAGAAAGCTTAAAAGGCCATTAACTTGGTCTCTTTTTTCGAGTCATCCTCTAGGCATATTTTGTTCAAAAGAAAAATATTGTCGGAATGCAACACCATTTACATAGCGTATGACGTCGCAATACTATCATGTATCTTTTTTGCTCTTTAAGTGCCTATGAATGTGTCGTCAATCACAAGAAAAATGTTATTTTCAAAATTAAAGCTGTAAAGTATAGTCAGCCGAAGGGTCCACGTCCTGCCCGTGACCTACCAAAATATTGTCATTCCCCACCAGTGGGGCCTGCGCACCACGGTGGGAGTCACGGATCTATAAGCTTGTAAACCACAGCGACTTCCTCAATGCAGTTTGTCCAGTTCAAAAATAGAAATAAATTCAACACATCAAAATGAAATTAAAAAATCTGATCCATGTCTTTATTCTACTTTGTCAGTTTTTAACTCGGACAAAATACAACGTTTTGTTAAAATCCATTTTCTGAATTGTCTGAAAGCCCATTGCCAGTAAAAATTATGAAAAGCACGCTACGATGTACAAATACACAAATTTAGTGCTAAAAACATAACTATCGTATCTTATTATCGACACCCCTTCCCACACTAAAAATTAGCCCCCAGAACCGTGAGTATACCTTCATTTTGTCATGCGCAAAACTAAATAACATATTGAATTTTCATAATTTTAGACAGCAGCGAAGACAAGGCTTCTAAGCTATTATCCAACAGCAAGTTTTCATAGCTTAAAAAAGAAAGAGTCTAAGCCTACAATAAATTATGGTATCTAGCCAAATAAAATAGTTTCATTTGGGAAACGTAGTTCATAAAATCATCCGGTATACTTTTAAAAAGAGGTGCTATAGCATTACATTTTTTGCCCAATCATGGTTAGTCACCCTACCTTATAAAAATTTAACAGATAACCTCTCTGCAATAGATGAATACAGGCCCTACCCTTAGAAGGGAAGATAGGGTGGTATTATTTCTGTGAATTGTGGTGCAGTCAAAACATATAGAAGAATGGTCTAACATCTTTATTCGATTTTTCTGGAAAGAATGTCTTAGGACCATCCTTAGCAGAGACCTTATCCCCCCCCCCAGCCAGTGAATAGAACTGCATCCTTAGAATACTACATAAAAAAGAATATCTGATTTTTGAAATATGTTAAAGACTAACTCTTTCGCCTATTCCATATAGATCTAGGGTGCACACGGGTACGGCCCTTAGAATAAGGATCACAAGACTTTTCTCAGAAGCGAGAAGGAGATCCGAATGGAAAAATTCCATTTTCCTACCACAATTATTTTTTCAGGAGAGGATCCTTTGAACCAAATTTCAAAATAGGGGGGGGGGGCATCAACTGGTAAACATAGATATGATTTCAACATTTGACTGAGATTAGAAACATAATATTTAAATACATCACAAAAAAGTACTGGCTTTAGATGCATCTTTTTTTCATTGGTGTATCACAGGGGATTTCAGCAAAACCATACAACTTTCAATTTTGTATCAAATTTTTAGAATAAAAAAGAAAGGAAGCCGTAGTTTACTAGCCAAGAAAAGTAATCCGAGACATAACGAGTAACGATTTGGAAATTACAAGATCATATTTTGAATGCATTTCCAATCTTCTCGTTTTCTCTTCATATCTTACACAAAGTAATAAAGGATAAAAAGATATGAAATCCTCTAGAGCCATTGCTGGCGCATAGGGCGTCAAATCGACGTTTCAGTTGCTGGGTCTTTTTACAGGGACCAGTAGCAAGCTTGTCACCCGCCCTTACTGCGGTGGGGATCAAACCCTGAGCCCCGTACTGCCAAGCAGAGCATCAATCCACTGTGCCAGAACACAAAATCATCACGCCTTAAATTCAGAAGTCTTACTGATATCATGGAGCCAAGATGTTAGGTAAGCAACAAGTTATTTTAGTAAAGACCTATGAAAAAATGACAAAGATAAATATTTGTCTCTGTAAAATGAAATTGACATTCAGGTTACTCTTCTTCCTGAATAGTATCTGATATGTGCTTTATAAACAAATCAAACAGGGAATTCAAAATGATTCACCAACTGTTTGTTGTTAAATAATGTTAATTTTTCAACAAGGATGTTAATCCTAACCCTTCAATATGAAAGCGATTTTGGTATCAAGAGTTTTATTTTTTTTATTATTTCTTAAGGTTAAAGAAGGACAAATCTAAAACTTAAAAAAAACATTACTAGTCAAAATATTTAAGGGTGTGGTGAAGAGGAAAGTTAAACAATTCATTTTGGACAAATCCTTTTTTTACAGTGAAACAACATTTCACTCTCAAATCCAATTCATGTTTCTGACTAACTATCCGATTTTACCAGAAGCCCCCCCCCCTCTTCAATAGATGACGTCTCTGTATGGGTGTCTTGAGAAAAAATGGATAACTGAGAAAAAGAGTAATCAAACGCAATGACAAGGTGAAGTTTTAATGTCAATTCAATAGTGATCTGTAGTTGAAGGAATGAATGTCAGTTTCATTAAAGATAATTCTTATATTGCCTTTTGAAATATCTCAGAGGAAATTGTCTCAATACATATGACAATACAGTAAAATTTATCAAAGATGTTACAAGATATTTTTGGGGCTAGAATTTTTTTCAAAATAATCAAAATTGAATACGTTTTTTCCCCAATATTGATTAACGGGTTAGAACCTCCAGGCCAGGCTTTCCTAAAAAGTCTGTCTCAAAAGTTTACCGTCAGTTCCTCAAAATTACGACAGGAATATGGCTCTTCTATCCCCATAATTGATTAACAGGTTAGAACCTAAAGGCCAGCTTTTTCTAAAAAGTGTTTCTCAAAAGTTTACTGTCAGTTCCTCAATTACGACAGAGGTATGGCCAATCTTGCCCTCCACCAATTAGGGTAATGCTGGCTCATAGCTTTTTAATGCTAAAAATCTAATAAGATAATAAATTTTCCTTAGCTGAGCATGATTATATGACGCCAGTAATGTATTATTTACAAGTTTTTCAAATTATAACTCCATATACACATGCTAAAAATGTCTACTCAATAGTTGTTCCCAACATTATGAAATCTGTTTATTGCATACTTAAGTCCTTTAGAACCTTAAGTCCTACATAAGGTTCTCAATGATTATAGAAGTTCAGATGCTATGCTAATAGACTTGTTTTTATTGATCAACGATTTTTTAACTGCCATTAGATAAGGCATATTTTCACAACCTAAACAAAATCCAGTAACAAACATTTATTCTGGTACTTTCGTCTTATAGCCACCACACTCAAGATCTTGTATCGCGAACATGAGATAATATCCGGTTTTCATGGTCTTTATACCAGACATTATTAGCTTCGGCTCAGTGGGAAACTAGACTGTAGTTATATTTTAATTAGATATTTAGTTGGTATTTTGGTTAGGTTAGTTTAGGTTATGTACTTAATATAATGCAATCTGGACAGCTCCCCTTCCATATTTCTTTGTTGTAGTTTTCATAATTTTGTTGATAAAGCATTTTATTTTGATTGTATTTTGTTTTATTTCATTAGCATTAACCAAACTTCACTTCTCAAGAGAGCTTGAATGTGGTGGCTATAAGACACAAGTATTTATTTTGTGTGTCAACAAGAAATTATTGCTAATAATTATTATTGGAAGTCTTCACCAAAAGAGAACCTAGCTCAACAGCTGCTAATAGACTGAACTCAACATTGATTTATATATTTGGGTCCAAACACATGCTTCTTTGCATAGATCCCAATACTTTGTAAAAGCCCATGATAGCCCTCACCCTCTAATGATCAAAACTGTCTTCATTTAGGTAGAATTGCTTTAAGACACTATTAAATAATAAATGATTTCAACAGTTTTGGTTAATTATTTGCAAACTGACATGAAAAATCACTGTTACTTTGTTCCAAACATAGCTTAAAGCATGAACAATTTGAACACATGCTTTTTTAAATTACATATTAAAAAATTCATATTAGTAAGCATGGACCCCATAAAAGAGCAGGAGGGGGCGCAAGTCCCCTCCTGGCTGAATGATACTGCCTTGTTTTTATATTTTTGTTTTGAGATTTCTATTATATAGCATTAAAAGTGCCATTTAGATCAGGTAAGCCCCCCCCCCGGAATTCAGCTTATGGGCGCCCATGCTAGTAAGTGTTTTTTTTTTCTCAGCTCGCCTATATAACACAAAAGCCTTTTCTCATGTCTTGAATATCACAAACTTTTGGAAGCTGGCAACTATTTCAAACTTTGACCCATCTACTTTCTTAGTCAAAATTTACTTCATTTACCCAATCAGCAGTTAGCAATTTGAACACATACATTTTTAAATTACATATTAAAAAATTCATACTAGTAAGCATGGGCCCCCATAAGGGACCCAATTAGCAAAGGGGTCCTCAGATGATTCAGAAATTTGAAGTTGCTGATCCTGCTGGTATCTCTGTTGATAAGTTCACAGATAAACAGAAGACGTGAGCAAAATGGGCATGATTGACTCCTGTTTATGCATGCATTATTATTTTTTTTAACATATTTTTATGGCCATCTATATTTGGGAGATTTTATTGTGCATTGGTTTTCACATGTTGCATGTATGATGTTCTTTAGAGTTTTGTATTTTCGTGTCTTCGTTTTTTCTTTCTTGTAGTCTTTACACTGCCTAGTTCAATGGGTGGTTAATTAATTCAATTCATTTAAAAATTTAGAAACAAATGTAACACTTACGAATCTTATTTGGGGGTGAATCCCCAGAAGAAAAGCTTGAAATTCCTTACACAGTTCTTTAATATTTCTTTTCATCCCCTCCAGAAAAATAAAACACTTGGTGCCAATGCAATTACTACACAAATAAACAAAATGAACATTTTGTTTACCATGCAGAGTAGACCATTAGCAAAAGCTTCTATTTCCACAACTTCCAATCACACGTTGAAGGACAGTGGTCTTAGGATACTTTTTGAGGTGGCCTATACTCACAAGAGGGTATAGGAAGGTCAATCTCCAGAGTGACGTGTTGGAGCCAAGTAAATAACATCATCTCTGGAAAATGTGAACAGCCACATAATGAACATTCTTCCAAAACAACAGCGGGTCTCCTTGAGCAGTGTTGAACAAAACAATTTAAACTTTATTACAATGTGGTGATTTTACTGTTAAAAAGCAGCAAGTGAATTTGGTTTGAAGCCAGATATCTCAAAGTGATTTGGATACTTTCTACATTTTTTACACCAGGTTCAATGCTGGTATTCTCAACTAAGCATTATCATTTATTTGTGTGACTGACAGAGGGCTGTAAAAAAAAAACTTCAGAGGCCAACTCTGGCCTCCAAAATCTTGTATAATTTGAACTTACAATTCAGACTCTCAATTACCTTTGAGACTCCTGGAAGGCTCTTTGGACAGCCTTACAATTCACACTATTTGTTTAAATTTACACAAAAATTAGATAAATCATTCTGGTATTTCAGTTAAGTCTGAAATTGGACAAAACTTCAAATATTAAAAACAAAACTTAACAATCATAACTTGATCTCTGACTAATATTTCAGTCAAAAAGTATGAGCATCTTAGGAAATATGAGGAAAAAAAATTGTTGCAATTACAAGATAAGTCTTGAAAGCAAGGGTATCAGATCTGAAAAGTGAATTGAAAAAACTGATCTTGAAATTCAGACAACTCCCAGTTTGTAATGGACGCAATTTTCAAGACCAAATTGGCCAACCATGAAAAATAAAAAATGTCTAAGGTTTAGTAATAATAAACTATGGGATTGTAATAAAACTGAAAAGAGAAAATGGCAGATTCTTGGACCAATATTCATCATTTGTCCCTAGTGCCAAACCTCGTACCCTAGTACCCTCTAGACGAAAAAAAAAAAATACCAGAAAACCATGATTCTTGGGCATCAAATTAGTTTGAAAGGATCATAAATACAATATCTTTTGCAACTTAATTGATGACAGGTTCCTAGTATCTATGTCAGAATAATTTTTCTTTCTTTTTATTTGTAAAATTAACATAACAATCCAATATTCTTTGAAACAAAACAACATTTATAAATTGAATAAAATAGTGGTAGTTAGATCAGATCTACTTTGACATTGCAGAATAAAAAGACTAGGACTGTAGTTTTTCCTTTGTTTGGTATTACCAGATTTTTTTCAGGATTCTTTATTTTAGATTACTTATTTTAATAATGCACATAAAAAATGTAAAATATAAACACAAGAACATGGAATTCTAATAACACCACTATTTACAGTACATGTTAATGAACTTTTTCCTCATTTGAAAGAACTAAGAACAGGATTGCTCTATATAATATGTGAAGCAACATCATGCTTGTTTAAAATGCTTTGTTTTGTTCAGAACAGGAACATAAAGTAAGGGACAGAAACAAAATCTTTTATCTTTATATTCAATTTCATAAATGATTTTTCTGTGACAGATGGTGACAAGAAGCAATATACAAATGCTGCAATACAGAAAAACATTCTATCAGGAGGGGTTTGATAGAGGGGGGACAGGTTTACTTTTGTGCTCCAGTCATATATATCAAAAAATTTTGCATGATTCCAGTTTAAACAAGGTGCAAGATACCTATATTTTTCCTAAAAATACATCAGTGTCAAATAGGCCAACATCTATTAATAGTTTAACTACCTTCTCTTCAGTTACAAAGAGACCATGCTGGTATGGTAAATACTTATAGCAGAACTATTAGAGGTATGACAACAAAGACAGCTCTAACTTCTTTGAGACAGCCACTTACTCTTCAACAAGGCAGCATGCTTTCAAGATCTTTCCCTGGCAATGCTTGAGGAGAATATGTATATATTTCTTCAGATAAAGACCTCCAAGAACTGGAACTAGTTTCAGAGTATTGTTGCAGAGGCATTATCATTCAGAGATTCAAGAGCCAACTAGGAAACTGACATGTACTTAATGCATGATGTCATAGAAACAATTATCAGAATAAAGCAATTAAGTTATACACAAGGAGTCATGAGCCTTACCAACACAGAGGCTTGGCAGCTAATATTTAGGCTTGAAATAGCAGGAAAAGACTAAACAATGTATACAAAGATGGCTTGCAAGTCTTTTCTTCTACAAGTTGCAAAAGAACAAGCAATTTTTTATTGCTGCTGTACATAGACCTCCTCAGTGCGTTTTCCATGATTTTCTGGATCTACTTGGAGAGCACAAAATGAAACTTTCAGTAAATAATATACCATGTGTCATTATGAAGGATTTTAATGTTGACCTAACAGATCAGTCTTCTGCCAGCATTGAATTTATTAATAGATAGTTATCTAATGGGTTGCGTCTTTATAGTAATATCCCTACAAGAATTACATCAAAAACAGCTAAGCTTATCAGTCATGTCCTTTCTAATATTCAACCAAGTTTTCCTAGGGTCCTTGTTAATAATGTATTTGACAACTGTGGATTTTGAGCTAATCTCAGAGAAGCAACAAAGGAACAAAAGGTAAGATCACAAAAGATTCTGCTGATCAACCAGGATACAATGACAAACTTTACAAAAGATATTGGAAAAGTAGATTGCAACATGGTTATAGCTGAAGCTCAGGATGCAAATTCAAGGTTTATGTTATCTTGTGAGGAGCTGCAGAGTTGGATTAATCAAAGGTTTCAAGGGTTCAATATTAAAATCATTTAAAAAAAGATCAAGTAAACAACTTTGAATTAACCCAGTGGTTTTGATGTAGATAAATGCCAGGGATAAATTGTTTAGAGCTTAAATTATTAACTCAACACATGAAAATAACAAATTATATTGTACTTTTCAAAATATACTAATGCAATTTTAATACTTGAAAAAAAAAAGAATAGAGATTAAGTTTAAGAAGATAGAAGAATACCATTAAAAATACTAGTACTAGAAGAATAGTGCAAAAGAACTGAGTTGTACTAACAAAAGCCCAAACAGAAATGCTATTGAGGACTGTTCCATTAAATAATGTGTTAAAAGTACTTTAAAACTGTGATTTAATTGTCCTTCAACCCCTAGAATTGAACCATGTTTGCTATGAACTGATAATACATATTGCTTGAGTCTGTGAAGCTTATTGCAAAACCTCAGTGACAAGACTTTAAGAATCCTGTATTCAGATTTTTCAGACACAACTTGTGGAGTGACTTGAATGACCTGCTTTGTCAGGTGTAATTTACTGCAAGCATGAACTGAAAGCTAAAACTACAAGTATATTTAAAATTAATTCTAGCAGTAGTTTAGTAGAGTGTATGTGTCAATATTCATTTTGGTCTTGAGTTGTCTAAGTTGGGTGTTTTATATCATAGTCCTTCTGCCCCAGACCAAATTGTTTCACACCATGCCATATATGACATCATTTTCAAAGCAAATAGTAAGAAACATTCTACCATGTTTATTTTTGGGAAGACTTTAACATGCCTGAGGCTAGTTGGGTGGATGGCTTGGGATTTTCCCAAAAAATAATCCCTCTATCACAGCAAATGACAACCTCAAATTAAATATTAAGGTCAAAAGGACTTTTACAAATCATCAAATGGTTCACTGAGACCCTGCAAAGGCTGACTGAGAGGTGCTTACCACCTTAAATGTACTGAAACAAACTGGAACAGTTTCAAAACCACTCTGATTGATGCAGGAAAAGGTCCACTAAAGGTATTGATCAGTCATCCCTAAGACTCTCCCTATTTTGCAGTACAAAGTAATGAAAGCATCTAGAAGAACAAAGAGAGCATGGAGAAAGTACACAAATGTAAATAGTCATTATAAAAATTCACAAATCCTTCAAGACAGTACATCCATCATCTCAACAAAGAAGAAAGTACTAAGGTAACTAATTGTAAATAATAATAATAATAACATTTATTTATCCACCATCTACAAAAATAGATCATAGCAGAGACATCATCAAATGCAGGTGAGAAACATCATCTATCTAAATTAACTTTTAGCACTGAATTATTTCAAATGCAAGACCATTGTTTGGATGGCTCCTTGAGACCATATTTTTCAAGGCAGGAATTCCTATAACACTTGGATATATACAGTAAAAATTTTGCAAATTTATAGCAGCACTTTTTGATGTTTTCAGTGTCTCTCACTGACAGCATGTGGGATGCACCAGCAAGGTAGGTTATGTGTGGTGAGCAGACCAAACAATAAATCAAGGCAAGAGATTTCCTGGAGTAGTGTCCGTGATTTGGCACTACAGACGCATAAGCACATTTAATGACTTTAGTTGTTTGCTTAACAATTGCTTGTATAGTTTTAATAATTGTTTCCACAATTGTTATACCAAGATATTTCAGTTCTGATACTGTAGGGACAACATGATTTTTGAGAGTGACAGAATCACTTTGCAGTGCATTAAAGGACAAAAATTTGCACTTATCAATATTAATAGAAAGCCCAATAGATTGAAAATTACTTAAGAGTTTATTCAGGTTCTCTTGTAAGTCTGCCTTGGATCTACTGAGCAGAAGGATGTCATCAGTGCATGCCAAGTAAGATAGGTCAGTTCCATGCAATAGGAGAGAGGACAAGATACAGCCCAGAATCTTGGAGATGGCATTCATACCTTGCTGATATGCTGAATGATAGCTTCAGAATGAATTTCTGAACCAATTCATTGTCCAGTCAACTACTAGTAATGATATCACCCCTGATTCTTATATATATATGCCTCACTTAGTTATAACTCCTGAAAATGTCCTCAAAAGGATCAAGACACAATAAAAACAAGGCCACTAGGCTAGATAGTATTTGACCATGATTACTCAAAGGAACAGCCCAATTAATACTAGGGCCTATCATTAACCAATCCTAGATGACATTGACTTCAAAAGTTCTCCCTAGTGACTGGAAACTTGCCCATATCAATCCCACTTTTATGAAGGGATAAAAGAATTTAGCATTTAACTACTGCCCCATGGGCACCTGGAGAAATCTGAGGAAGGTAAGCAGGAAGGGTGTGAGAGCAAAGGATGGCTGGCCCCCAACCCCCCATCGCACTTCCTGGCTGAAAGGCCACAAAATGGAGATCAGCACTGCCGGTTTGGACCTTAAGGGTCTAGTGCTGTCCTACTTACTTAATTTTTACTTTACTGTCCCATCAGCCTTATTTTGGTACTTTGCAAGGTTTGGCAAAGTATAATAAGTGATGCATTGGTTGAACATCTAGATAACAACAAGCAACTCAGCAAAAGTCAGCATGAATTTTGTAAAGGTAACTCTAATGAAATTAACCTCATTGAGTCATAAAACATTGTGATTACTGACTGTCTTTCAAACAGTAGACTGCACAAAAAGTGTGGTTTAATCCTGTTTTCTAGGGCTATAATGAGAAGAAGACTAAGGCGCATTCTGTGGATGAAGGATGACAGATTACCAAAGATTGTCACTTTTGGCCAACCATCTAGGGCTAAACAGAAAGCAGGTCAACTGTAGTTAGGGTGGAAGGATGTAGTAAAGAAATATTTCAAGAGAAATGGAACCTCCTGGGAGGGAGTAAAGAGGGAGACTTTGATTAGATTAGGATGGATCAGGAGCATGCATAGCTGTAATGACCTTGGGTGGCATGGTGCTGTGATGACTTCTTAGTAGTAAATGATGTAATTTTTTTATCTCCATTACCTCCTCCCCCCTTCTACATTTTCATCAATCAGTACCACTGATAGGATATATATAATTCAGGTTACACATTTGCATCTGAGGGGGTGAGGCAAAGTATAGTATAGGAGCTGTAGTTGAAATGTGTTAACTGTAATTATTCTGCACATAATGAAGTGAGAATTATAAAATTGAAAATGTAATGAGCAGTTCACATAAATGACCTACAAATAAAGTGAACATACCACTTGATGGTTTTTTCATGTTCTTTCTGAACATCATACTCTTTTTTAGGTACTTACATGTTATAGTAACCACACTTTGTTCTTCATCTGTAATGAAACCAGTTTTCTGTGTCAACTTGTATTAGGCTATCAGCTTAGCCTCAGGTAAATTTTTACTTTGCAGGTATATTTTAAATAAACATTTAATATAAAGATTGTTAGGTATTTTTTATAGCCTAATTCTTATGAACAGCCTGCTTTCCATAATTCTCTGCTGTATTTTTCTATTTTATTATGATTAAGCTAGCCTTATGGGTAAAGTTCTACCAAATCATATTATTGGCTAATGCATAAAGTGAATATACCACTTGATGCCTTTTTTATGCTGATTACAAATATAGTAATCATTTTTATTGGAAATGAATTTCAGCCCCCCCCCCTATATATGCCAGTTCAGGGTATATATTTCTATAACCTAACCCTGAATTGGCATATATAGGGGGAGGGGGAGGGCTGAAATTCATTTCTGATAGAAATGATTATTATATTTGTAATCAGCATAAAAAAAGGCATCAAATGGTGTATTCACTTTATTCCTAAGTCAATAATATGATTTGGTAGAACTTTACCACCTTATGTAGATAATTTTGGAGACCACACTGCTTTTCCATGATGATAAATAAAAGTTCAAATAGGGATAAAATCCTTTTAATAGACAGTGATGATGATAACAGTGATAGAAATTCACAAAAAATACCAGATTTTTGACCAAAATTGGGTATAAATACATAAACACTCAGAAAAAACATGCAAATGTTATCAACCAACAGGATTTTCTTCTATGATGTAAGAAGATGAGAATTGTGCCACCTTCACTAAAATTCAATTTACATTTGGTCACTTTCAAGGAAGAAAAGTTTGAACAAAGCTTACATTTCAAGACTTTAAATCACATTATTAAGGATAAAAGTAAAAAAAGAGCTTTAATAGTGAGAGATAAACTTTCTCTGGAAAATCTTATATCAAAAAAGGTTAGTGTAAGTGACTTTTGTTTTATTCAACAAACAGGAAAAAATCACTTCAATCATGACTTTCGCCTTTCCAGAGAAAGATTGCTAAAAAAGTTTTCGAAATTATCAATAAATAATGCGGTAATACCGTCATCAATTCTTGGACCAGGTGTGGTTAATTTTTCATCAAGAACTTTAACAATACAAGAACAATCAGTGCTTGAAAAGGGTCCGAAATTTTGTTTTAAACTCAATAAAGTCCCCATGGAAGACATTATCTCTTCAATAGAAACATCTTTGCATAAAAACGCAAATCTAATAAAAGATGTCAGCTTAGTAAGAGCTTCTACCATAAAAACCCTGTCTAATTTTGTATTGAAACTGGAATTTCCTAGTACAACCATCAAAGACATAAAAATTCTTAAAAACTTGAAAAAGGATGGTTCAATTACCATTACAAAAGCAGATAAGAGCAACACTTTAGTTGTGATGAATACTGAGGACTACAAATCAAAATTAAAAAGTTTACTAAATGATGAAAAAACATACAAGAAGCTATTGTATAATCCAACAGACTCTTTTACAAATAAGTTTAAGAATGAAATGAAGTGCTTAAAGGATGAAGGAAAAATTACGCCTCAACTCTATTACAAATGCCTGCCATGCAGTTCCTTGTGCCCTAAATTATATGGACTTCCCGAAATTCATAAGCCTAACCTACCATTACGACCAATTGTGTCAAATACAAGGTCACCAACAAGTGTTTTGAGCAAATGGTTAGTGTCAATCTGTAAACCACTTTTGTCTACACAAATTTTGTATATTAAGAATTCTTTGAATTTGGTTGAAAAACTGAAAAAAGTAGAAATTTCTTTGAATTCTTTGCTTTCAAGCTTCAACATTGTATCAATGTACACAAATATTGATGTAGAAGCAGCCAAAACTCTTCTAGAAGGAAAGCTGTTAAGAAATTTGGATTTGATTAGTGGCAAAACAGATTTGGAAGTTTCTGTAATTATGTATTCAGTAAGGTTGTGCAATAAGTTCTCTTATTTTTTTCAATTTAGAGGGGAGTATTTTGAACAAATAAATGGTTTACCTATGGGGGCCCCTTTATCCCCTTTATTAGCTAATATTTTTGAAACAATTGCATTAGATTCATATTTTTTAAAACATATTTTCTGGGGTTGGTATATGGATGACATTATTTCAGTATGGGATTATGGGGAGGAGGAATTAAAAGGATTTTTGGAACATCTTAATTGTTTGGGAGGGGATTTAAAGTTTACTGTTGAATTGGAAGAGAATGGGAAACTTCCTTTCCTTGATGTTCTTCTTTTGAAAAATCAAAATAGCCTGGATTTTAAAATTTGCAGAAAACCAACATATAACAATAGATTTTTGTCTTATAGTTCTGGTCATGCTCGCCAAGTAAAAATTGGTTTGATCATTTCTTTAACTGATCGGATCTTTAGTATTTACTCTCCAAAATTTGTTGAGGAGTTGTCTTTTCTAAGGAAAATACTAATAAGCAACATGTATCCAGAATGGTTAATTAATCAGACTTTTTCAAAAAGAAGAAAAAGGTTTCTAGAGATTTCTAAGGAAGTCTTGGAGACAACTTGGGAGAAGGATGTTTTTTGTTCCTTTCCATATGTACCCAGGCTAAGTGAAAAACTTAAAAGAATTTTACAAAGCAATGGTCTAAGGGTAGCTTTAAAGAGTATTAATACTTTGGGTAGTTTTCTAAATTCTGGGAAGGATCTAACTTCATTGGGGCAACAAAGTGGGGTTTATCAGATCCCATGTACTTGTGGAAGCTCATATGTGGGACATACTAACTAGAGTTTGGAAATGAGATTATTACAACACAAAGATTCTATTTCTTCAGCTTTAAAGCAAGATTCTAAGTCTGAAGATTTTACTTCAGCCCTTTCAGAACATATTTTTAATTTTCCAGACCATTTTATTTTGTTTGAGAATGTCTCTTTGATTTCTAGGGATTGGGGTTTAAAGAAAAATTTTTGTGAAACTTGAAATAACAAAAATCTTATTCAAGAATATTGATTTGAATTGGGATACAGGTGAATATGGGCTGAACTCTATCTATGATAATTTATTAAAATCTGACAGAGTAAAGTTCAATTCACCCAATGTAGTTGACCTTTGTCCAAATGTTATATCATTGAATGCTAATGAACCAAATCAAAGAAGGTCAAAGAGAATAGCTTCCACCTTTGCTTTGAAAAGAATTAGAGATTTAAACAATATGTAGTGTTATTTGATTTAGTATATTAACTTTTGTTTTAAATTGTTTTATTTTAGTTTTACTACTGATGACGGTCACTGTATATGTGACCAGAATATCTGGTATTTTTTGTGAATTTCTATCACTGTTATCATCATCACTGTCTATTAAAAGGATTTTATCCCTATTTGAACTTTTATTTATTACCACCTTATGATTATGATTAAGCTTGTTTGGTGTGGTTGCTATAGGCTAACATGTAAGTAGGCTACCCTTTTTTGTTACACATTTAATTTTAAGCCCTTTATGGACCCTCAAAGATGATACCTTTTTCTCTTATTATAGAAATAACTTATATACATCTGTTAGCATCATTCTTGTTAAAACCAATTTAGCCTAGCCTACTTGTGAATTGAACTGACAGTGACAAAAATGGGAATCAATAAATGCATAGGAAATATGATATGTACTAAAAATGTTGGTAATGTTGCAGTTGAATTTGTGACAAAAATGATTATTGGTATTATATCCAAAAAGAGCATCAAGACCATTAGACTAGGCCTATAAGACTGTTTTTAAGCTCTAGTATATTCCCTTCAGGAAAGCTGCTATACTTATCCTTAGCCAACAAGAGAACCTAAACTATATTGGTGGTGTACTTTCTACCCCCGAAAAGTTAATTTACTGCTGAAACTTACTTGATTAAAGAACTGTGGGATAACAAGATGTTTAGGAAAGGTGTCTACAAGCCTATGAATCCTTTTTTCAGACAGTTTATTTTATTCCTTAAGTAGACATAGTATCCTAAAGCAATTTTGGTAAAATTCTACTTTAGCTACTTTTGGCTATCTTGGGAAGGGGTTAGGTTAGGAAAATGAGACTTTCAGGGATGGGTTTACAGGCTATAGTATGTCCCGGGAAGGTATTTTGAAGTAACTACCTCCACTCCTTCTCCCTCTAGAGGGTCATGAAATTTGCCTACATGACAGGTCTATACCCATTGAAATCTTGACAAAACAACATTTTACCTTAATTTTCAGTTATCAGTTTCTTTTTCTTTGGCTTTAGCTCTGAAAATGGAATTTCAGTTATTTGAGCAGAATTTTAAGACATATAAATAGTTTATTTCCAAAATTTAGGAAATGTATTTGCATATCTTTAAAACCTTATAAATTGGGATTGAGCAAAGTTGTGAAGCTGAAAACAATTTTGTTGTACTTCATTTAAGCAGAAGATCTATTTTGCAAGGTTTCACTTCTATAACTCACATATTTTTAAAGGTCATCAAAGGTCAAGACCCTCTAGAGGGAGAAGGGGTGGAGGTGGGTACTTCAAAATATCTTCCCAGGACATACTTTAGTCTGTAGACCCATCCCTGAAAGTTTCATTTTCTTAACCTAACCCCTTTCCAAGATAGTCAAAAGTAGCTAAAGTAGAATTTTACCGCAATTTTTATTGAGAGGAGATCATAGCTAAAGTCAAAGTGATTTCAATATAAGAACCAAAATACTCTTTAAAAATTCTGAATTCAAGACAATCTTAAACTATATAAAATCCTTTCTTTGATAAATTAATTTATACTGAGCTAATATGATTAGAAGATGGCATTATCTTGGCCACGTACTACGCATGGAAAATCCCGGGCTACAAAATATAGCGCTCCGCTGTCAACCATTGAGTGCACACCGCAGTGGTAAGTAGACCCAAAAACACCAAGCACCAAACTTACCAGACAGATCTGCGAAATCTTAACGCCTAAATCAAGCCTTCTTATTTTCAGCCTCAGTGATAGGATATATTGTTAGTAGCAAACTAGCGGGATGCTTGGCAGCTCCTTCTTGATGTCCAGGGTTCTTCTAGTGGCGTAGGGGGGGGGGGAGAAAATATCTAAGGTAAGACTTAAGCTTTTCTTACCCACTGTAGACGGGTTGGCTTATAAAGTAAGTTTTTAAGGCTTTAATATATAAAGTAACAAATTATATAATAAATCCTTTTTCTAAGAAAAAATTTCACCATACAGGCAAACATTAATATATTGCATGAGCCTCCACTGAAAAATAATTTTAAAAGTCACCTTCATTGTTTAGGATTTAAATGGAAAACAAAAGCAAAAAATTGGCTGCAAGATTATTTTGATCCACAAAAGCCTATAAATTTCAACTATTCAAGAATCAAAAGTAAATATAAGATGCATTAAATTTTCGTTATCCCATATTTACTGAATAAATTAATTGTCCTCTTCTGGGAGGACATGTCCTAAAATTTCAACGATACAGAGATTACCAAGGATGATACGCACAATCATGAAGCGCTCCTAATATTTTTTTCTACCCTGGTGAATGTCCCGAAGACAAGATAGGCAAAGTATAAAATATTGGAGCTGTTTCGGTATTGTAAGATGGTTCGGGGTTTCCGTTCTGTGAGAAACTCCTTTCCCCATCCCTATCACAGAAAGGGAAATCCTGCTTCCGTGGCTGCATAGTGGCATCAGAGTGGACCTTTCACACCAATTCAATGAGCCCCCTCCGAAGTTTATATGACCACGCTTTCTATAAATACCTTATATGTCCCCAGGGGATAACTTAAGACCCTTGCTCTGAGGGCTGGGGGGATTTGTTATCCTCAGAGACATAATCTCCAGATCTTTCAAATACGTTGAACAAAATGGCTGTCTCAATATTTTGATTGGAAGTGTTTGGGGAAATGATGGGTGTGAAAGGGGGCATCTACCCTCTGATCCCTTTTGACTAATAAAAAAGGCACTATTCCTCTAAATTCCCAATTGAATGAGCCCTTCTTGAAGCTTCTATGACAAAAATTTGCATAAAACCTTATATGCCCCAAGGGCATAACTCACGACCCTTGTCCTGAGGGCTATGGGGGGGGGGAGGGTTATCATCCTCAAAAATAAAATTTCCAGACCTTTCAACTACGTTGAACAAAATAGTCATATCAAAAGGTTGATCGAAAATGTTTGGGGAAATTATGGGCGTGGGGGGAGGGGGGGGGGTGATTTTCCCTCCGATTCCTTTCGAATATTGAAAAGGGCAATATTTTGATTGGAAATGATGGGTGTGAGGGGGCATTTGCCCTCTGGTCACTTTTGACTAATGAAAAAGGTACTATTCCTCTCAATTTCCAATCGAATATGCCCTTTCGAAGTTTTTACGACAACACTTTCTATAAAAACCTTATATGCTCCCAGGGTATAACTTACAACCTTAGCCCTGAGGCCTGGGGGGGGGTTCATGCTAAAAAAAATACTTGCCGGGCCCTTCAACTACGTACAACAAAATGGCTATATCAAAATGTTGATAAGAAGTGTTTGGGAAAATGATGGGCATGGGGGGGCATTATCCCTCCGATCAATTTTGACTGTTAATAAGGTTTCTAGCCCTCTCAATTCCCAATTGAATGAACCCTTTTGAAGTTTCTGCGACGACGCTTTCTGTAAAAACCTTATATGCCCTTAGGGAGTAACTAACATCCTTTGCCCTGGGGGCTGTGGGGGTTTGTCATCCTCAAGACATAACTTCCGGATCTTTTAACTGCGTCGAACAAAATGGCCATCTCAAAATTTTGATTCAATATTCTTGTGAAAATGGTGGGCGTGAGAGGGTGGTTAATTGCCCTCCAATCATTTTCGACTATTAAAAAAAATTCCAACTAAATGAACCCTTTTTGAAGTTTCTACTGCAACATTTTCTAGTAAGACCTTATACGCCCCCACGGCATAACTTACAACCCTTGCTCTGAGGGTTGTGGGTGGGAGTTGTCATCCTGCAACATCTAATTTCCAGAATTTTAAACTACGTTGAAAAAAATGGCTATCTCAAAATTTTGATTGGATGTGTTTGGGGAAATGGTGGGCGTGAGAGGGGGTTAGTTGCCCTCCAATTATTTTCGACTATTAAAAAAAAAACAATTAAATGAACCCTTTTTGAAGTTTCTACTGCAAAACTTTCTATAAAGACCTTATATGCCCCCACGGCATAACTTACAACCCTTGCTCTGAGGGTTGTGGGTGGGACTTGTCATCCTGCAACACCTAATTTCCAGAATTTTAAACTACGTTGAACAAAATGGCTATCTCAAAATTTTGATTGGATGTGTTTGGGGAAATGGTGGGCGTGAGAGGGGGTTAGCTGCCCTCCAACCACTTTCTACTATTAAAGAGTGCACTAGCCGTTTCAATTTCCAATCGAATGAGCACTTGTTGAAGTTTCTACGACAACCCTTTATATAAAAACCTTATGTGCCCCCAGAGCATGACTTAAAACCCTTACCCTGAGGACTGTGGGGGGGGGGGGGGTGTCATCCTCAAAGAACCAATGTAATGAACTTTCAACTGCGTTGAACAAAATGGTTATCTCAAAATTTTGGTTCGATGTGTTTGGGGAAATGGTGGGGGTGAGTGGGTGGGTTAGCTGCCCTCCAAGCACGTTTGAAAATTAAAAAGGGCACTAGCCCTTTCAATTTCCAGTTGAATGAGCCCTTTTTGAAATTTCTTCCACAACGCTTTGTATAAAAAATCTTATATGCCCCCCAGGGCATAAATTACAGTCCTTGCCCTGAGCGGTGTGGGAGATTTGTCATCCTCAAAGACATGATTTCCAGAACTTTCAACTACGTTGAACAAAAGGGCTATCTCAAAATTTTGATTGGATCTGTTTGGGGAAATGGTGGGTGTTAGAGGGGGGTTAGTTGCCCTCCAATCACTTTCAACTATTAAAAAGGGCACTAGCCCTTTCAATTTCCAATCAAATGAGCCCTTTTATAGTTTCTATGACAACACTTTCTATAAAAACCTCATATGCCCCCAGGGCATAAATAACAGCCCTTGCCCTGAGGACTCTGAGGGGGTCATCATCCTCAAAGACCTAATTTTCAGAACGTTCAACTACGTTGAACAAATTGGTTATATCAAAACTTTGATTGGATGTGTTTGGGGAATGGTGGGCGTGAGAGGGGCGTTAGTTACCTTCCAATCACTTTCAACTATTAAAAAGGGCACTAGCCCTTTCAATTTTCAATCTAATGAGCCCTTTTTGAAATTTCTACGACAACGCTTTCTATAAAAACCTTATATGCCCCCAGGGCATAACTTGCAACCCTTGCCCTGAGGGCTGTGGGGGGAAGTGTTCTCCTCAAAGACATAATTTCCAGATCTTTCAACTACGTTGAACAAAATGGCTACCTCAAAATTTAGATTGGATGTGTTTGGGGATATGGTGGGCGTGGAAGGAGTGTTAGTTGCCTTCTAATCACTTTAGGCTATTAAAAAGGGCACAAGCCCTTCCAATTTCCAAGTTAATGAGCCCTTTTCGAAGTTTCTACGACAATTCCTTCAATACGAAGTGCCCTGGTCTAAAGGAAAGAAAAAAAGAAAGAAAGAAATTATACATTGTGCCAACATCGTTCTTAACTTAGGCAGCGCTTTTGCGCTGCCTACAATTGAGTTATAATGAAAATTTGTGAAATAGGCTATTTTCAAGTCTTGTACAAAAATAGATGATTTACAGTATTGATAAAATTAGAGCGATAAATTCAGCATGATCTGGATTCCACGTTCGTGACGTGGTTCCAAAACGGAAAAGTTTTTTTCGCATGGTATGTAGTGTCTTTATTTTCTTTATCACTGTCTCTCGTATTCGTATTTGTTTTCTTTTTTTGTCTTACTCCACTAGTTATTTTGTATCTCTAGACACAGCTAGCTTATTCGTTCCTATAGAATTATTGAGGATCTTAGATAAAGTGTATCCCAACTGTAATTTTTGCAATTTTTCATGCGAGCAAGAAAACTGTTTTATAAATAAGTGTCACCAAAATCAGAAAGTTTTCTTTTCCATCTATTTTTTTCAAAAGTTTTTCAACCATTCATCATTGCTTTTCTTTATATATCAAGGAGGCACACTTGTGCCTCTATAAAGAGGCGACCCACCACAATGTTAAGCGATTTCCGGTCCTAGCGGTCGCAGAGAGACAGCGGTAATTGCATTTTGTAGCCCAAGCTCAAACTAAGAAACGTGCAAAATTTCACCCCCTCCGACTTTATCTTCATGGGTAAAAGTGGGCCGGAAGTTTCGACCCTCCGACCACAGCCCCCCTTTAACGTTGTCCGATTGGGTTGAAATTTAGAGGTTAAGCTTTCCTAGGGCCCGGGAGCTTATCCTCGAAATTTCAGCTCAATCCGATCACTCCTTCTCTGGTTTCCAAAAACCAAATATAGCCACTTAAAGTTCAAATTTTTTTTTTTTTTTGTTATCCACGCCTACAGGCCACAGTTGGCAACTGATCCGGGTGAATGAGGACTCATTCGAAGCAGAATTCGACCTGTTAGGGCCTTTTGATATTTTCAAACCGAAAAAATTATCCCCCGAATTTACATTTACGAAAAACCTCGTTTTCCTATAAGAGCCCATGTTAATTTTCCCACCACAGACCCCCTTTAACGTTGTCTGATCGGGTTGAAATTTAGAGGATAAGCTTTCCTGGGGCCTGGGAGCTTATCCTCGAAATTTCAGCTCAATCTGATCACTCCTTCCCTGTTTTCCAAAAACCAAATATCAAGTTTTGTGGGGATTTGCTTGCGTCAAAAATAGATTCCACTTACTAAAAAACAATTACACTTGTGTCTCTTTAGTACAGCGGTCGATACTCCTGACTATCAGGCGGAAGACCCGAGTTCGATTCCCCGTCAGAGGAAATTTTTTATATACTGAATTTAAAGTTTAAAAAAGAAACT